>JAQSVV010000046.1:1800000-2087755 GCA_036375495.1 Agrotis segetum
AAAGAATAACTTGAAGGAGATCAATATTGTAGATAAATAAAACGGTCCATTGTGAAGGCTACGCTGGCGTGCGCATGCGAGCACCCTCGGCGGCTCGACCTCGCGTCCTGTGCGCTGCGCTAGAGCATACGCGAACAAAAAGAAATGACCTGGCTCTTGGCTGATTCATCAACACACACCAATCGCGAACGTTTTGTCTGGGAATTTCGAGTTGAGAATTCACGCAGTTCTACATAATGACCAGTATCCGTTAGAAGAATTTTGATGATGATCCAATCCAACTTTGTATTTTTTCCCAAGAAAGTTAATGCAAAAGTGAGGAAAAAAGTAACAAGAAATATGGGATATTTAGGTGGCATTAAGCCGGATCTCGTTGCTCAGGAAATTGTAGCTTTCTCCTTAATCGTGTTTCCGTTTTATCTATATATATAAAAGAACAGGGGTTTTTCTTTTGACACGACTACAGCCGAAACCGCTAAACGCAGAAACTTGAATTTTGGACAGCATTTGTAGTCTACCATGTAGATTGGCAATAAGACGGGATTTTGCGAAAATCCTCCTCTAAGGGGGTGAAAAGGGGTGAAAACGTTTGTATGAAAAATCTTATTCCTTGGGTTTATAAACTTGAAACTTACCACGAATGAGAACACAAGTAAATAAATAAGATTAGCACCATTATTTTTTTAAAACTACCCTCCATTGGTAATCTAGGGGTTGTTAAAGTTTGTATGGAAAAATCATAACGCGTGAGCTGATGTATTTGAAAATCAGTATTTATATACTAGATAAGAATTAATCAAACACGTGTTTTTGGATTTTTCGAAAATCACCCCCCAAGTTGGTGAAAAGGGGTATTCAAGTTTTAAGGGGAGGATATTAAACCAGTAATCGTAGAAACCTGAATTTTGGATGATAGTTGCAGTTTATAATGTAAGTTAGCATTAAGAAAGGATTTTGCGAAAATCTACCTCTAAGGGGGTGAAAAGGGGTGAAAACCTTTGTATGCAAAATCTTATTCTTTGGGTTTATAAACTTGAAACTATTGGTACGAATGTGAGTATAAGTAAATAAAAAAGATGGACACTATTCTTTTTACAAAACTACCTTCCTTTTTGGGTTTTTCGAAAATCACCCCCTAAATTTTGTAAAGGGTTGATTAAGTTTTAAGGGAAGAATTTACTGCTTGCTTCGATAAATTCTAAACCTGGCATAAATTATCTCTCAATCGAATAAAAGATGCGTAATAACCCCTAGCGGGGTGAAAATCGGAAAATCAGTTGTCTTCTATGATTGATCGTTTGTATTGTATTGAATAAGCTCCAAAACTACCAGAGCATTTTTGGATTTTCCAAAAGTATCCTATGAGTAGGGTGAGCGGGAATTAATTTCACTGAGTTTGAAGTTAGAAAAACGCGCAGACGAAGTCGCGGGCAAAGTGCTAGTTCAAATGATAAAACTCATGTTATATTGGACGAGGTAGCTAAGTGCGAGCACAAACAATATCAATTTCAAATAATCTTTAACAAGATGTTAAGTAGATAACACAATCACCGAATTTGTAAAACAAAGTGAAGCCTACTACCTGAGAACGGTTATAAAGCCGCTCTTTAAAAATAATCGGTTCAACAAATCGAGTCATTGGAACGTGTCAGGACATGCTGTCGGTTTTTATTTGGGCCCAGTGGGTTGTCCATGGTCGTTTTGTGTATTTTATGGCCACTTCATTAACAGTATCCGATACTTAGTTTGAGGAGCTCTATCTCTACTGACATGTCAATTGAGTGCAAGGTGTTAACTCTGAACTTTTCAATAAATAAGCTATTCGATATTGCTAATTAATTATTCACTGATGCGACCGATATTCAATCGGAGTCATGCGCAGTAATTAATGATCTCGTATCAAGCTTTACGTTACATATTTATGAAAGCAGAAAGTGTAAAAACCGTTTTGACGATTGCTTACGGTACAGTGTGCAAACAAACGTGCAATATCGTTTCTTTTTTTTTCACAATATAAACTACAAACAGAGCTCGCTCTGAATGTTTTGTTGACTTTTAAAGATAACGAGTTTCTCATAAAAATACCGAATTCAGGTTCAGATGTAATTTGTAAGTATTATTAAAAGAGCTTTTTCGAGAGAATATAAAGAAACGAATTTGCGGGAGGTACTAAAACAATGTGAATAAGAGTCAGATGCGTGACATTTAAATTTTAACGGTGATAAACAAGCTACGAGTGGGGTAAAGAGCAGGAGATCGTTCATCGTTCCCACAGCAGCGGTGCAGGCAGCAGCGGGGGACGATGCATGGCGGGGGGCGCGGGGCGAGGCGGCGCGCAACAAAGAGCCTTCCGGGAACCGCCACAATACAGGTTTGCGGCGACGTGCGATACCTTCGCAGATACCGGCCGCGACCGGCGACCGACCAACTACACCCGCACACTATTCACAACGACACCAGGCCTTTTGTCAACTAAATAAGAATGGGGACCCAACGGTACACTTCAGAACCCAACGCGACACAACAGACAACTTCACAGCACTTGAATTGAACATCCGCCACAAGTAATATCAAGATCTTGGTTTCTCGCTAATCATTATCGGCCTGATAGCAATCAGACATGAAAAAAATTGCAAACATTGACTTAGCACGACTCTGTACCGAGAATTTTTTGTGCGTATGACACGAATATTGATAAGGTTCGATGTTAGCAAGTTAAAACATGTAGATAATCGAAGTGCAAGAAAGAACATTTTCAATGCACAAAGTTTGGGCACTCAATCAAGGCACTGATGGTTAAAAAGATTAAAAAAACAACATATATACATAGACTGATTAACACATTACCTTCTTTTGCGACGCCCAGTCGAGTAAAAAGAAAAGCAGACCACGTGATTGAAACGAATAAACACTCATGATGCACTTATAATCCCAACACAGCAGGGCGAAATCAATATAACGACTTGAACGATGACAACATCTAATTCTTTAATGTACAGGTGTCGAATTGAATAAAATAAAGGGTTGAATCAGTGGGAAGCGGTTTAGCATAAAAGTAAAAGTGGGGTAATAAAATAAAATTGCCAGCGTCGAACCCGTTCCGGCGTGAGCGCCGTCGGCGGTGGATTTATTACAAGACACTGACATGCGCATGTCACTCTCGCTGTGCCCTCGTGAGCCACCAGCGAGCCTGTCCAGCAACTCCACGTGATTTATCGCCTTTGATACCGATAGACTTTAATACGATCAATGTTGCAAATACCAACCATCTGGACGCGCAGCTTTTAAAATTCGCAGCTTTTTCATTTATCGAACAAGCTAGAAACAGACAAACAATTTTCAAGGAGTCAATGAACAACATGAACAGTCATATTGAAGGCTATTGCGATGAGTGTTACATATGGTGCTGGTTATCTTGTAATAAGATTTGGTATAAGAATAGAGTAAAGCCAGGTAAAAACGCCCCACAATTTTTGCGGAACGCTCGAGTAAACCGCTATGAGACGTTTGAAGCAAGAAATAGATCAACTCAACTATTGAAGTAGAAAAAGACCTAGTTAGTGATACAAGAGACAAACGTTTAAGACACAAAAAAGGAAAACTTCATTGAGGTGCCATTAGCAATAAAAATTCCCGTCAATTCAAAATAATTGAAGCCCTAGCAACATGATTACAGTTATCGCTAATGTCAAGCGAACTAATTTCACGCATTAATTTGTGCTGAGTACTAACTAGCTGCTTACTCATTCCACCGTCAGCGCCGTCAGAGGCGACGGGTCTGCTAATCTGTGCATAAACGTCAACAGTTGCAATTTGTTATCTTGAATTAACGTGAAGTACCACGCCGTGGTGTCTACTAACTCTACTTCAACGTATCTCCTTTCACTAACTGCTGCAGCCAGATATGCAAAGGCAGATTTAATGACATTAGAATCCTTGAAATTTAAATCTTAAGTACCTACTTGTAGATTTATACGTAGTTTATAGGTTGGCATTATGCATATTAATTTATTGATTCGAGCACTAACACGCCAGGAGTGTTATGAAACTATTTACTTACTGATTTCTCGGAATTGTCTCCGGTAGGCGAGTACCTACCACGTGCGTAGTCGTGTCGATATTTTATGGCGAAATCAATGTGACGTTGGCACAACTACTACAATTCGCAAATATACATTCAAGCACGCATATGGAAGAGTGCCCACGTAGAACATGTTGTACATGACCATTTCACACACATAATTATAATGATGTTTTAATCCTAAGGTCGATAATATAATCAATGTATGCAGGCATCTCAATTAGAAGCAATGAAGTGTAAAGTTGACGATATTGCACCACATACGGCAGAAAAAGCACTATTTTCCGTCAGCCATGAACGCCCATCCATGGTGCAGTTCAGTTTTGGGTTAAATGAGTAAAAGAAACGAATTGCTTTAGCATAAACGATGTCAAACAATACAGCTTAACTCTGGGGTAAACTGGTAGTAGAAAATGTCATGAGGCATATTATAAGGCTGCAGTACCGCCAATGACCATTATTTAAAGTTCAATAAAGAAGATAAATTTAAAAAAATCATCTGAAGGAAAGCCAAAACACCTATCGAAATATGCATCTAACATTACAAACTACTTACATTTGCATGAGCAAAAGCTGAGCTTCTTAAGCAAAGTACAGTTCACGGACATTGAATGCCCTTCTCAGCTCTCCTACGTCAGGATGAACTAAGCAAAAAGGGAAATCTTAAATTAGAATCGCTAGGTGCGGATATTATTAGCAATATTCCTATTGAGTGTGATGACAAACAAGAGGGCATGTCGCACAATGTAATCGCTAATTTGATTAAGACGTGATTCATTAAATGTGACAACAACAGAAGTGTAATCGCGATAGTCATTTGAAAACTATTACAACATAACGCAAAAGCAATAGAACTGCAATACTGAATAGATTGTCTTGAAGGTGGTACTTACTGTTCTTGCAAAGCAATGACAGGTTATTTCAACTTAAATAGATACCTAGTGAATGCATTTAAAAAAATAATTGCACATTTAAAAACATTTCTGAGAACTTTCATGTAGTGCGTGATGATGTTATGGAAGGTTTGCAATTTAACAAGTTGTTACAAGTGGATAATGACATAATCCATTGGTCCGACGGCATAGAGTTTCATATCACAAGCGTTGTGAGTCACGCAAATATGTTTTATGTCCATTCGGCCTTTGTTGAGATTGTTATTTACTATCCACGATATACAATACATATACACAATCTTGAATTATTTACTGATCTAGAAGTAGTAAATTATAAAGACTTTTCGGTGAAATGCTTTCCTTTTATAGGTACCTGTTTTTCTATTGGTTTCATTTTCACCGTTAGTATTACAAGTTTCAATATGATTGTGTTCAGCAGCAAAATATGCATTTTTCCCGGTTATAATGTTAGTGTTCACATTAAAGATGGATGCTGGTGGTGACGGCGGTAGGGCGGGGAGCGGGCGGAGTAACGAGTAGCAATCACTACTTCTCAGAATCGTACTTGTTTTCGCACCAGGTGCACTCATGCCGTACATATTGATAAATAACACCTCCGTCGATTTATGCTCAGTCAAATAATTCTTTTCTAAACAATATAGATAAGTGCGGACTGACATTATTTGGCAATAGTTTACCTAAAAGCATAAAATATAGTTATAAATTGGGTGTTAGTGTAACGAGTTTTTAAGTGGTCGTTTGGGCATATCCGGGTAGAGCAGTAGAACAATTGTGTGAATATATAGCTGATAATCCTATAGATACAGTAACGATCAGAATCAAATATGATCATTAATGTGCAATAAAGCTAATTGATTTTGGTGAAACGAGCACCGCTGAGCTACTCGATGGTCGTATCGTACAACGTTTTAATAGTAAATGTTCAGCAGGAAATTAATTTTCCATTATTAAAGTAAATGTAGCAGAGAGTGCACAAACAATGCAACACAGTTACTTTGAAATACCGCATACCGCGTGAGTGACGAGGCAATTCGATGAAATCGCACTACCAATTGATTTTTTTACTTTGCCTACAGGGAAGCTAAAGCGCAGTTACTGGAACAACAATTTGTTCATCAGGGGCTTTATTGTTGAAATTTCTACCGAGAACTACGTTGGCATGTGGAAGGCATACTGCATGGAATTAATTGGACTTTCCTGTAATAATATCTATAACATCATAGTTTATATCTGCTTTTTCCATACATTCATTTTGTAATTTTGGAAACGATACCACGAATGACATGCTCTCCAGTTTGTTCAATCGTCATTCCAATTATGTAACGGGACTTTCTCATCAGGTAATCGTGGATCCAGAACGTAAAGGGCTATTGAACGACACCATGGATTTTAGTCAATATAAACCTGTCCTGGTCCCGTCCTGCCCCGGGTGAGGACTCATTTGATGATTTTACCAGTAAAAATATTTTACCTATATTCATATTTCAATCAATCATGAATTCCTGTTATTTAAGTTATATGAAAGTTTATCATCAAACCAATATATAGGTGAGTTAGTTAATTAATTAAAAGAGAGGATGTGAAAAAAAGCACAATTAAAGGTCAGTATTTAGATCAGCAAATAAGTAAAACCATAAGAATATGTTTTAGCGAATAGTTATAATTGTAACTCAATTAAACAACTGTCTCTTATGGATGTTTCATGTTTCCATACCAAAGTTTTGTGAAAGTGTATTTCATTATCTTGAAACACTATGTTATGGTGAATGGTGAAGTCTATATAGTACCTAAGTGCAATTTCAGTTCTCAGTCGATTCTGATTACTGATAGATAAAGTGGTTGCGTGGTAAAGGAAACACGATCGTCAATTACTTAAGTCCTTAGGTCACAAAGAACTTCTACTTTAGTCATAATATTAGGCCAACCAAGAGTACCTAAAAGATGTTAAAAAGTAATTTCCATTAGCATTAGTGCCACTGAGTCGGCCCCATTCTCCACGTTACTAGATATAGTTCGGGGGCAGACAAAGCCTTTATTCCTGGAAATTGTTTCTTTTATGTACGGCTCTCCCTGCTCCGGGAATTCTAGTACGAGTAGATCTATCCCAGTCCTAGGTATAATTTCATCAGCGTACACATGTTCGCTTTCTATTCATACTTTTTGATCCTTTCTCATCGCGTAATTTCTAGCATGTATTGAAAGAATGATGAGGAATTCTATTATTAGCAACGTATCACACGCCTATTAATGAACCACTCAATCTATAAAGTCAATACAGTATCAGCCAAAATTCTGTTTGATTAACTTCGGTTTCAATGACGTCATATTTAACAAGATTCTCATGGTTGTGCCATATTCGTCGATATCATTTCTTTTTCTTTTTTTTTCTCACGGCTGTGTCATTAATATTTTGTGGACGATGCTGTCGCGAGTCGGCGCCGGCGTACCATAGCGCAGCATAGGCACGGCACGGATGACGGGGGCAATGCCCATTGTCACACCAGGCGATTATCAATTATTTTTGCGCACACAATGGACTTTATTTCGTAGAAGCGTTGTGCTTATCGCTACGAGCGGTAGCGCACACCTGCTTGTCTCTCGGACCCGAAACCATGAATGATATCATATTTGGTGCTATACCATACTTATTATTCGATACTTTAGTTGAAACATGGACTTCCATTTGTGTTGTAGTTCCGTTTCCATTATAAACTTACCCCATTAATGTTTCAAAAGAAGTAGACAATAGATGGAATATTATTATCGAGGTACATAAAATGAATGAAACATCGCCACAGGCGGTATTCAATTGGCAGGTTTCCGGCAACAAGAAAAAAAGTTCTAGCTAACTAAAATACACGCTACGCTCATTTAGGATAGGTTCTATATCGGAAACTTGATATTTTTACATACATAAATGTCGCCTTCCTCTGTTTTAGGCATTTATTACGAAGGGTAGAATGGGTCCACTGACTTCGGTCATGCCTGCATAAATTCATTGACAAGGCGGCTTATACCGAAGTTTTAATTTTAAATGCAGTCATTAAATGACCTTTTATGAAACCAAATTGAGAATCAGTGGAATAACTGGAAATCTTTCGTATTATATTTGACAAATTCAAAGAACAGTACATGTAAGTGAAGAAAAAAAAAACAATGCGGTACTTGTTGGTAAAATTTTGATTCAATAAACCATACAATGATGAAATAGTTCACACGTTTAAAAAACAAATTCATTTCATTCTTTCAAATGCGCTTGCAGTTTACTAAACATCTATTGTATGTAGGTTTGTAATGGCTTCTGAAAACCATTACTGTTTGATACCACGACTACCTTTGTTCTAGGATAAATCATAGTAATATCGGAGCTTGCGGGAAATGGAAGTGAATAAATGATTCGTTGAAATGAACTTGTAACATCGTTGGTGGTTGAATCAATCGATGAATTGGAAACGTGTTCAAGGTGTCAAATAAATAGGACGGGAATCCGGTCAATAGAGTTTACCGATAACTGAATAGATGTTTCAGTAAGAACTACTGAAATATTCGGACAAAATAATGTACAGTCACGAGCAATAACATATACAGTTAGCAAAGTTCAAACGCAAATTACTCGTGAAATACCGGCATCAATTTTGAAGTAAGACCTATTTCGTAATAGTATGGCTTCCAAAATAGAAGGCTAATGAAAAGGCAAAAGTTTAATCAATATGGTAGCAGAAAATCGCTTTTGAATACTGCTTAGTGTATACATACTATTGCTCATGACTGTACTAAGTAGTTTATCTATTTGGATTGTGTCCGGACCGTTTGTCCACGTGCGATGGGGTCTATTCCAGCTGAATTCTGAATTCTTATCTATACTAATATTATGAAGCTAAAGAGTTTGGTTGAACACGCAAATCTTAGGAAGTATCAAGTCGAATTGAAAAATTCTTTTTGTATTACATAGCCCATTTATCGAGGAAGGCTATAGGCTACATAACATCACGCTACGAACAATAGGAGACAATCATATCAGAATAAAACCAAAAACTTACCATTCAATACTCCTATACCCCTTCACGCAGCAGTGGATGCTCTTGAACTTGTCTTCGAAGCCGTACTCGTAAGGCACCGGCTCCTTAGTGAACTGCATCCATGAGGAGTTGGTGGTGAAGGTGTTGTGGGAGCAGTAGCTGGCTCCTTGAGAAGAAGCCATGCCTGACATAGCCAGCAAGCCAAGAAGGCCACACCACACTGTCCGTGTACACATTTTGATCTATTGAAGCATCCTGCAGAAAAAAAAGGAATTCAATTTGTATTCGGTCAAGATAGATAGAGAGAAAGATTGTACAATCGAGAAAGTTGAATCATGACCCACCATAAGCTTATTTTCTAACAGACATTCAAATACCATTAGGTCCACATATTTTGTGTCAACATACATATCCATGGTAACGACTTTGATCTTTGTCAATTTGATGGATTCAAGCGATTTTTTGTCAAAATGGGTCATGATTCAACTTTGTCGACTGTACATAATATAAAAAAAATACACAGCGATTTTACAAGCCAAGGTGTTTGTCAAGCCGATATGACAAACCAACTTGACGATTTTCTAGAAGAAAACGTGTTGCGTCGAGTGTAATACTGTAATGGAATAATGGCAGGAAGGGGATAATAATTCCCTGGGGAGAGGCAAAAAGTATGGATGTAGAAAACTTCCTAAAAATTCAATTTTTTGTCTATGGCCTATACAGTATAGGTTCTACATTATCTATGCTTTAGATCCAAACACAAAGTGGACACCCTGAATGGCAATTTCAGCGTCGTAAGTTGTCAACCTCATGATGGCTAAAACTGTTCAACTATACGAAACATTAAATAAAATTAATTATACTGATCATAAAACACGACTGATAGTTAAAATATAGATAAAATATGCAGATTTATAGATAAAATGCAGTTTCTAGGCTCAAAATCAAAGTCCACATAAAACTGCACATATTTTTATAAAATCACGTAGAGGATAAAGTGCTGGTAAGAAATTATCTTATCAAGTTGTTAATCAAAATTTTCTGTTACTTCTTACAAAGTATTCATAGCATAAATACACTATGAATCATGTAGGTAGGGAAATACCTGTAATTTGTACAAGGTTTTTTTGTTTCTACCAATGCCAATGACGTAAATCTACCTTTTTATTCTTGCACGTAAGTAGGTTAAATCTAAATAAAAGCCGATAAGATGTTAATCAAATGATCGAATGAATATTGTATTTTAAATGGAAGAAAATAAAATACTTAATTGAACGGCACGATATCTTTGTTGATAGGTTAATAATAGTCTAGACTTGTCCGTCTCTTTTTACCGACTTCAAAAAAAGGAGGTTATCAATTCGACCCGTATGTATGTAATATTATCAGAACTGCCCAGTTTTGGTATATGTTAGTCTATATCAGCGTCTGAACAAATGTACCAAATTTCATAAGTGTATGTATGTTTTTATGTTTGTGCACGCATATCTCCGGAACTACAAGTCCGATTTAAGTAATTATTTTTTGTTGTACTAGGTATTGTTCAACTTAGGGTACACTGCAAGTTTCATCAAAATCGGTTTAGTAGTTTTAGAGATATGGATTTTTTCGTTGTTACGGATTACAAGATTAGTGCACATCATGTAAGAAAACGTTGTATTTTACAAGAATTTGGGTTGAATAATTTAATAAATAAATAAACTAAAAAGGGTAAAATAAAAACTTTTTTAAAAAAAGTACCGACTTCAAAAACAAATACAAAAAAGTTTAAAATAACCTTTCTTTCGGAAGTCGGTGGCAATCGTCAATGAAATTATATAAATCAAAGCCGAACCGACTTCCGAAAGAAAGGTTATTTTAAACTTTTGTATTTGTTTTTGAAGTCGGTGCTTTTTTAAAAAAAGTTTTTATTTTACCCTTTACTACTTACTACTGAGGTCAGTCAATTTTTAACCGACTTCAAAAAAAAAGTAGGTTCTCAGTTAGACCTGTATGTATGTATATATGTATGTTTGTCCGCGATTATCTCGCGTTTGGCTGAACGGATTTTGATATAGTTTGTTTGGTTGTTTCAGAAAAGTGTCCGTTACATTCTGGTGAAGGTTTTAGTACATAACACTAATAGATATCACGTGACGTTGCCCCCGTTTTGCTTACTTGGATCGTAGATTTTCAGGGACGAATGCATGTTTGTCCGCACTTATCTCGCGTTTGGCTGAACCGATTTTGATGCAGTTTTCAGAAAAGTGTTTGTTACATTCTGGGGAAGGTTGTAGTATATAACAATAAAGGATATCTCGTGAAGTTACTCACATAGATCCGTTTTGCATAATAGGATATTGTAGATTTTAGAATGCCGATTTTATGAAGATTTTTGTTGATTATCTCAACTAAAAAGGGAAAAATAAAGGTTCGGTTCCCTTTTTTTCAAAAAGTTTTTTTTTATCATGTCTAAAGTTGGGAAACCAGCGACTGCAAAATATTTTAGTTGTGGTTCTTATTTTCCTATTTGGACACATCTAAGACTTAAACTCGTAACCCATTAATTCTTAAACACTAAGCAAAGTAAGTTCAAGTGAGTCATTTTCCAAGGATCGCACTGCGCATTGGATTAAAAAAGGTTTCTCTAGAAATACATAATGAAACTTACTTGTAATAACTATGTAAACAGTTGGTATGGTAAGGAGAACAGCATTAATTGCTAACCAAGTACCTATTAATATTTTTGCAATTATAAACCCGTAAAGAGGTTATTATCGTAGCACAAATTGATATTTATTTACATTTACTTTATACTTAATATTCATGGCATAAAATACTGAATGGAAAATGAAGCGTTTTCAGGTAGGTAATGATAAATTTGTTTTTTCTTTACTTTTATGATGCGAAAGGAAAATTAAGGATAATAATTATCTAAATGTTGCCATTGCCACGCACTTTTTCACCAATATTTCCTCTCACAGTAACATCATGTGGTGACGCTGCTATTATTTTCCTTAAAAGTGATCCATTCATACGGTATTTCAATCGGACATCAACACATGACGCAATTGAGTATTATTTTCGTACTGACTAAGGTAATTGCAGAAATAGTAAAACTCACCGGCGTGGTTATGGACTATAGAGGCAAGTGAATGTCACGTACAAACTTAAAATGTAGATTCTAGGAACATTCAAACAAACAGTCACAAGCACTTATGTAATTCATAAGTTGACATTAAAGTCGCGCCGGTCTGTTGTTTCGCTGTTTCCCGAAATACAATAGAAATTAAACGTAGGTACCTACGTAATTCTGTTTCATGGAAAATTGAACGGGTTTCAAACAAGGGCATGAAAGGACGACAGCTCGACCTCGGCGGAAAGTACAAGGATTAATTTGAATAATAGTCAGCCATTATTGTCATTATTCTTTATTTAAAAGTGAGCTAAAATACCGTAAGCCGTGGTATTTTTAAAAAGTAAAAGATTAGAAGAGTGAACGGTTCACCTGCTTATTTAGATAACAGAGAAATATAATCCGGGAGCTGTTAAATAAAGCTGAACAAGTTAAGCCCATTGTTTTTGTTGCTCGGTGCTTCTGATTTATTTGAAGCTGCTTTGTTTTTGTATGGATGTTCGTTAGAAAATGTTTTGCTTTATATGGATGCAAACTTTAGTGTTAGCGTTTTTTTGACAAGATGGTTATAGATGTTAGCGTTTTTAATAATTTTAAGAAATATGACGAACACAAATATAAATATTTTTTTAATTTAAATAATTCAGTTTTTGATTAAAACATTGAATACAATTTTCCAAGGAATGAATTACTAAATAAAATGACCTAGGTAGAAATATAAGTAGGAATTTCTACGAATTGCCAACTGCGCGAGTGACGGGGCCCTAACCCAGTCGTTCTTAGAAAAGCAATACTAATGGCAATGCAGTCACTAGTTTTTTGGTATATGACTACGACTACGCTGAAATACCTACGTAGGTATTTGATTATGTAAAATTATCGTGTACTAATTACACGCTGATCAAAATGGAGTTTAATTAGGAATATTCCATCGTTGGTATACCTACCTATCCGTTTTGAGTTGCTGGGAGGTTCGGTTCGACAGAAATGTCAATCATGTCTAACCTAAGATATAGTAGAACAGTGAGGGTGTGTCGCGCTGTGTGTAATGGGAATCAATCAATGCAATGGATGTATGATGTAGCTAGGTACATCAGTATGTGTCTACATCCTACAGAGTTATATGGACCAGCGAACGGCAACCTTTTGGCGGGCAACGGCCACAATGTGGCTAAATCAAACTAAGGCGGGCCGCAATTTTTTGAAATGAAAACGGATTTGGATTGGATTTAAATGAATTTTATTAGGTTGTTTTGCGATGGTTTGCGGGCCGCGCTTTGATTAGGCTATCAGACGACCTAAGTTACAGCACAGTTAAAGCACATATTACATATAACTCACTCCATACAAAATGTTCAATACCTACCGCTATAATAGCCTACACTTTCAAGTCGATAGACGCTGCGAACGAAAATGTGCCTTAACCATACAAACTTAAAGCACATATTACATATAACTCACTCCATACAAAATGTTCAATACCTACCGCTATAATAGCCTACACTTTCAAGTCGATGGACACTGCGAACGAAAATGTACCTAATCTTACAAACGTAAAGTCGAGTTTTGCTTTGTAGATGCGCGCCGCGCATGGATATTGTGAATTGCCAGGGCTGCCTCTGTCTATATAGATCTTAGTAGGGATTTTTAGTATATGTACTATATATCAAAAAACACGTTATTTTAATGTTTCAGAATGTGTTATTGATTTAACAAATATATTTAGGTTACAAAATTTTATACACTCGGCTTTCGTTAGTTCAAACCTGCGATAATGGGGCTGGCAACTGGGGAACTAATGGCGCTAGTACTGCTTGCACCAAGCATCGTCATTGGTTCAAATCAGTTCAAATCTTAAAGGTACTTCAAAATAATACTACGTCATTGGTCGGATTAGGTCTGAGCAGTGGTGGTGCCATCTACAATTAGCTTTGACTTGCCGGCCCCATTCGAACCACTCCATAATTCAAAGTTATCATAGTTTAAACTATATACAATCCATACAATTTTATGCACTTGTAATAAAATTTAAACGAAAAACATCGCTACTAAGCGTACGTAACAAAACAAAGCTTCGCGGGCGACGCGGACGGCGCGCGGCGGCGGCACGGCGCAAACACTCGACAATTCAAGGGTACAGAGAGAAAAAGACAGAAAGAATATAATTTATAATTAGGTATTGTTTTGTAAGTACATTTCAAGACAAGTTGAAACTTGTATGATCGTGTAGTACGACAAACCTACAACTATTTAATAAACAACAACAGTATATATTAATTGTAAGTAAGTACTTACCCAATTTTTAGGGTTCCGTAGTCAACAAGGAACCCTTATAGTTTCGCCATGTCCGTCCGTCCGTCCGTCCGTCCGTCTGTCCGCAGTTTAGCTCAGAGACGCACAGTACTAAAGAGCTGTAATTTGGTGTAAATATACGGATTTATTGTGCCGAAAAAGTGGTAAAATAAAATCTCGTAAAATAATTTTTTTTAGGGTACCTCCAGTACTTACACGTAAAGTGAGGATTTTTTTTTCTCGCGTACCCCTTAGTGTGGGGTATCATTAAATAGGCCTTTAAAAAATAATGATAGTTTCCATTAACAATTTTTTGATAAAAAAAATCGTTTGTGAAATATTAAGCTTTAAAGTGCTAAATTTTGCTCGATTCGAGTGTCCCCCCCCTCTACCAGCTAAACGGTTATGTTTGGGAGTGTGAAAAAATTCACAATAGTAGTATATATTATAACGAAGTTTAAAAGAAAATTATCATGACTAAGTAGGCTTTACAACTTTACGAGTAATAGTCGACCAACTTATGAAATGTACTTGGATTATTATTTTCTTAGACAAAATGTATCGGAGAACATGCTCTTCAGCTGCAAATGTAAGTTTGTCAACTTTATTTTTACAGCTTTTTATGTATGTTTTTTGGTGATAGGTAGGTTTTTATCGTCAACTATTTTTGACTAAATTTAAAAAAAGGAGGAGGTTCTAAATTCGTTGTAATCTTTTTTCTTATGTATTTTCCCCGATTTCTCAAAGACTCCTGGACCGATTTTGAAAATTCTTTTTTTTTAAATTAAATTCAGCGAATCAGTTTAGTTATTTCGCATAAGTATTTTGATGGGCAACTACGGAACCCTACACTGTGCGTGGCCCGACACGCACTTGGCCGGTTTTTTCATAACAAATAAAAAAAATACTTACATTTCTGTATCACGAGTAAAACAGATAAAATATAAGTTTTATCTCTTCTCTTGCTGGATCTACATCCATCCACTGCAAATAATATACCAGTTGTAACCATATCGATTTCAAAACTATCGTGAAATCGACCGAATATGAGTAAGTGCGCGCCGCGCGGTTGTTGACATCCCTCTGCGCTATGGGTAGCGGCTACCCGGCGCCCGGTAGGTGGTTAGCGCGCGTAAGTACATGGAGTGTTACATCTGGTAATCTGTGCTTAAAGTAAATTTCGCTTTGAAGATGCGCGCCGCCGCGTGGAGATTCTAAATACGAGGGTTGCCTCTGTCGACAATGATGTTAGTGCCTAGGGTTTTTTTGACACAGTACACTTACTTTCGTACGAATTTGTTTGTTTATCAACATTTAATAATTCAAAGTTTTTTTTTTCTCTATTTTTTTTAAACATTCGATAATTCGTAATAGCGAGAGTTACTCAATCGGAAGCGGGGAAGTAAGTCAAATATTATTAATTATCAACTTATCAAGATTTTATTACAGACCGCCAACGGAAAAGGTGAAAATTAAAAATATACACTTATAAAAAGTTTTTTTAACCCGGCGTCATTGAGGTTGGGTCAAAATGACCCGGCTGGTTTTGAATTTGTAATATTTTTGAAAGTGTGCGTACGACGCTGCCTTTCTGTGCAGTAGCTGGAGCCAATAGTGTGTTCTAAACGTTTCTGACGAGAAATCAATGTGACGGCCACCGAGCTGGAAGCTACACGCGTTTAATTTTCAAAAAGGTAATTTTGACCCATCCTCACAATTGACGTTACCATTTTGTGCCATTACCAAGTAATCAATTTTTATCATTGTTTATTGATTTTTGGTGTGTATGTTAAACGGTTTTTTCTTTTCGCTTTTCGTTTTTTTTTCTACTCACTTTCGTCGATTTATGAGAAAACAGATTTCTCTAAAATTTACATATTTTCAGTCTAATCTCCTACGCACATTTTTTTTATAATGTCAATCATCAAATAAGCTTCTCTTCAGTCTTCCTACCCAGGGCAGAGCGGGAAGGACAGTCAGACACGTACTGACTAAAATCCACGGTGTCCTTCAATAGCCCTTTGCGTTCCGGGGTCACGGTAATACGTATCGCCACCCGCGAGCCCGGCAAATTTTGCCCTCTAAATGAGCTCCGACATTTGCTGACTCTTTGAGGCGCACGTGGAACACAACGCACCATCGACCCGGAAATGGTCCATGGTCGGACAGCGAGTCGCCCATTACTCCCAGTCCGCATGCCCGCACCTACGGAGGCCGGGGCTCATCTAGCGACATCTGTCGTCGTGGGTGCGTCTACCACTGCGGCTGGCGTGAAAGGTGGGCGCTGTCCTCTCCCTCACGCGTCCCGCCTCCTTCTTAGCGAGCATGACCACTATTTGTTGGTGAATAATCAGAAAAGTCTCGTGCAAAATTACGCGACGTCCGCAAACAGTTTCAAGTGTGTCCTGCTAAAAGGGACCTCAAAACAAAGCACACATATCAAGCTGGCCCCAAATATATTTGTCCTGAACACCTCATATCTTTTTGTAGTCACTGCGTCTCTAACGATGAGTGTAATTAGTGTTTTTAATTTTTATCTAAAAGAAATTATCCTTCAGGTTAGAAAAATGCCATAAATATACAAATATACTGATTACTAAAATGACAATATCCCAGAAAGCACAAGAGATACCTGTTTCGTTACTTTTTTAGTAAGTTTATGTAACATTTTATTAAACCTAATTAAATGTTTCTGAATTATGTTTTTCTTTTTCATTTTCAACAAATCAATACTCTAATAATTGTATAACAACACAGTTTACGAATACACTCAATTATTATGGAAATATTTCGATTTTAATATACGGGTAATATTGACCCACCTCAACGCCCATGTGCCTATTTCCTACCACAATGACGCCGGGTTAAATTGTCCTACACCAGAAATTTCTCCGTGTGTCGTGGGTACGTTTAAAATAATCGAAACGTAATAAAAAACGACAGTAATAAATAATTAATACTGTCGTTACCTACATTACAGTCATTTTAACATTCATTACCTTTTCGCGTACATTTTTTCATAACAAATAAAAACCTCTGCATCACGAGGAAAACTGTAAAAATAGTTTTATCCCTTCAACCATATCTTAGTATTTAAAAACTAACATCAATTAGACCGAAATATGCGTACGTGCGCGTCGCGCGACTATTGACAACCCGCTGCGCTAAGGTCTTTCTACGGACCGGCGGCCGGTAGGTAGTTAGCGCGTGTAAGTACATGGAGTGCAGTATCTGGTAATCTGTGGTTAAAGACCCATTCTTATTCGGAAAGGTCAAAGGTAATTTTCTGAAGTTAAGTAGGTACCTACCTACTTTATTATGATTTCGTGGTTGAAGCGCGTTCTAAGTAAGTAATACTTCACCTTATATATACCTAGGTACTAGCACTACGCCCGCGACTTCGTCCGCGTGATTTTCAAACTTTGCCTTTGTGAATTTCTAGTCCCAGCCATCCTCTATATGGGATACTGTTGGAAAAACTAAATCAATATTCAACAAAAATTCTATCAACTCGTAATACTCCGTTTTAGGTACCGAACACTTAGGTCCTAAAAATAATCCATACAAAATATCAACCCCTTGGGGTCTATTTCCACAAAACACCCGCAACTACGTCCAAAAAAGAATCTCTATGCAAAATTTGAGTCTCCAAGCTATCAACCCCGAAGTTTCATACAAACTATCATACACAAAAACAAATCCCGCGATGTTGTGCATCTAAGTCTTATAAAGAAACCCGTTGCAAAATTTAAGGCTCCTCGCACTTTTATTAACAGAGTTTCATACAAACTTTCAACCCCAAAAACTACCTCTTTGGGATCTAATTTCGCAAAATCCCGTCTTAGGTATTACTTACGTACAAAAAAGAACCCCTGTGTAAAATTTGAGTCTCAAAACTTTCAACCCCAAAAACAACCCCTTAGGGGTCGAATTTCACAAAATTTCCGCCTTGGTGAGAGTTAACGTCTTAAAAAGAACCGCCATGCAACATTTGAGACGCCTAGCGCTTCTAATAAAAAAGTTTCATACAAACTGTCAACCCCAACAACAAACCCCTTGGGGTTGAATTTCGCAAAATCCTGTCATAGGTAACTCTTACGTCCTCAAAAGAACCCGTATTCAAAATTTAAATTTCCTACCACTTGTAGTTACGAAGTTTCATACAAACTATCAACCCCAAAAACAACCCCTTAGGGGCCGAATTTCGCAAAATCCGTTCTTAGTGCTCACCTACGTGGTATAAGGAGGGCTTATGCCAAATTTCAAGTTTCTAGGCCCAGCGGTTTGGGCTGTGCGTTGTCAGATCAGTCAGTCAGTTTTGAATTTTATATATATGTATAGATTTACATCATACAAACTTTCAAGGCCCAACTTTATTGAAATTACTAATAGGTAGGAGGTACGAACCTAGGATTTAACGAAATAAGTGTTATCAGACAACATTTTCGAAATGAATTATATTTGGAAACCTAGATACTTATCTATCTCTGTTTCTACGGACATACAGAATCGATGTAATATGACTGACATTATTTTTTGGTATCATGTTATGTTATGATCAATTTTCAAAATAGGCTCACCCATTTTGTAAAATACGGACTACACAGTTTGTACTGTAACTGCATACCTACCTACATGCTCATAACATATTATCTTGAGTCAACGATATCGCTATATTGTCTGCTCCACATAATATGCATGTAAAATTAAATGACCAGATTATGTATAGAAAATAATGCATTCAATGCATTAGTTTACGTAGTTGTATAGAGATTAGAGACAACAGATTAGTGCAGAACTCGAGATGTAGATAACCGAGTTTGGCACCTAATGCAAGCTTCAGTATTTTTATTATAGAGTAATCCTAATTCCCTAAAGTAGATATGAACGGTACACAAGTTATTCACACACAATTTTATTGGAATTAATGAATAAATCGCAAATACAACCATTCCAAACATAATTTATACGTAAAAGGTAGAATGCCGCTATATCGCACGTTTCTGCGACTTCAAAGCTATCAAGTTTACTGAGAATGGGATCGGCAATAACATAGAAACGATAATATGCGATAAACGAAACATGTCGCTTAGCTTACGTGTTCAATTGAACCCAATATCGGAGTCGGCAGCATCCGAGAACACGCCCCAGGTGAGATTAGGTTGCTATACACAGGTATGCACCTACGTGTGATGCAGTAGTCGCACACACGAGTTGTACTTGTAATACAAGGACCACAAGCTCGTTCCGCGGTGAGGCGAGTGATTTTTGCAATTACCGACAGGCGGCACACATATCTGTCGGCAATTTGCCGCTCCTCCCGCGAGCTCCGCTGATCGGCTTCTCGGAAACGCACTTGCATCAACTGTGTACCCGGTTAGTGCGACTGTGCGATTAACGCACTAATTACCGCGCGCAGCCGCCTCCGTTTTCTGCCGTGCCGACCACATTTACCACCTCTTTCGGTTATATGACGAACACGCAAAAACACTGCCCATTTGCTTTTTTAATTGCTGGCTTTTTTTTCGGTTATTAAGACTGCAACTCAGGTTTTACAGTTATAGTAATTTGTCCTTTCCTGAGTTACATCCTTTTGTTGTTAAATTTCATTTTTAGTCATTTTTATGGTAATAAGGTATTTATCAGGTAACTATTGCTAATGTCACGGACAGACAGTATATCTTTGTCCAAGGCTGCAGTGCAGTATGTATAGAATCTAAATGTGCTTAATTCTTAACCAGCCATTCATGAGTTTACCTCAACATTTGTATTCAAGTTGCTTGGTATTTTGCTTACCCTATAATGTAATAAATCTATTTTTTCCATTTGCATGTAGGTATTTCAATGATTCAGTCTGTCCTAAGATGACACATTTTTTTTCTTAATGCAAGAAGCAGGGGATTTTGTGAGGCCGACATAGTTACCTACTGTGACCACATATTACATTAGATTATATTAATTTTCCATTATTTTCTTAAATTCCTGGGTTTTACCACATATCCAGTTATTCTGTTTATCATTTTGGAGCGACTTCAACTGACAGTGTCATAATAGTAGGTACTACTTTAGATATATATATGCAATGTTAGGGTATCTTGAGATTCTTGTATAAGAGGATAATCCATTTTTACACACATTAAGTTAAAAACAATGATGCAACGGAACAAGTATAAACATGTTGAAATTAATCAATCCAGTAACAAGAGAGCTAACTGATAAAAATACATAATAAAGAGAATAATGCACATACAAAGAAAACCAATCAGAACAGTACATTCCATTAATGAGATTCTAAGAAACACAGACAAGGGGAAATCCTCACTATTAAAACCACAAACGGGTTCAGTAATTTGCAATTAGATGGAAGATTAAAACTAAATGCTGGTCATGTTGAAGCAAAAACATGAGTGCTAAACAAAGACAGATTCAAAATTACATTTTTTACCAGAAATAAACCACAACTACTAATTTCAAATCTATATTTGAATAAGTAA
This sequence comes from Agrotis segetum, assembly GCA_036375495.1. Classification (NCBI taxonomy): domain Eukaryota; kingdom Metazoa; phylum Arthropoda; class Insecta; order Lepidoptera; family Noctuidae; genus Agrotis; species Agrotis segetum. The sequence continues at coordinate 1,820,916 of JAQSVV010000046.1, forward strand.
CAGGAAAGTGTTTAACTGAGGAAAGTATTAAAAGTACCGTGATGTAGTCGGCACTAACCATGCTCAATCACCGCAAGTGAAAGTATATTATTGCACGAATCTAAGCGAAATTGCCGAAAATGCATCAGCGAATGAATAAGCTCATGGTTTGTAATCCACGGCTATTTTAAAATGTAAAACATTTTTTCCTAAATACGGTCATGTGCAATTAACGTTTTACACAAGGCTTGTAATCTAAATCTTTTACAAATAAAAAATATATGGCATTACTCACCGAATCTGCGGGATGACAGTCCAACTTTCCAAGAATTGAAAAATACTGCAAACTCTTAGTAGACAGTATTTATCACAGTTCGATGTATTACACCACACTTTTTTAACTGTTCATATATTTATTTAATAAATTAATTGGTTTTATAGTAATATCTACATCGGTAACTTTAATTTCCATTTATTGGAAAAATCACAAATCTCACCGGTCCCCACGAGCAAACGCATGCGACTGGCGGCTGACAGCTTTGACAGCGGCGCGCTACTGACAACCGGTTTGACGTCTGTCAAATTCAACGGTCGGCATGCGTTTCATTTCACGCAAGTGAAACAAAAAAAAGTGAAACATAATTTGGTGACAAAGAGACATGTAAAACAGAATGAATATCTGCATGATTGTGTATGTCATGTACTGTTCCGGAAGATGAAAAAATATCCACAGTTTTGATATTAATGTTATTTTTTTATTTTTCAGTGATCTATTTCATTTTTTATTAATTAATTCTTATGAACAACTTAAATAATTATATTCTTTTATTTCTTCTTGCCTTTCCCCTTGGTATGTCTCAAAAATTTGAATTGTCCTAGTGCCCGGCGAACCATGACACCACGCCACCACGCTTGTATGCGCATGGCGGAAAGGCGTAATTTCTCTTCTCTTGCTAAGCGGGCAGCACGTTCCCGTTTAAATGTTAACCAGCCACGCATTTCACCTTCATGTAGATCATACTGAAATAAATCAAAACTTAGTTTTGTGACGGTAGCGTGAGTACCGTATTAAGGAAAGTTTAGTTAACTGTAAATATAGAGAAAATTGATAAATATAGATTTAGAAATTTTTGTCTGAGCTTTTTTCCTATATTTAAAGTTGACTGGTAAAAAAACAAACTTGAACTTGGAATTGGACTTGATCTCCTGTATAGGTATCTATGGAATAATTTGGCTTACCAAAAACTTACCAAAGCTTGTAACTCTTGTCTCTTACTGCTAGCTACAAGCAGTTGCTCCAATCTCCTCTGACTCCTCGCGCTTATTTCGGCAATGTCGGTGTCGTAACGTTGGCGCCAATATTCCAAGTTCTTCTCAAGTTCCTTTAACAAAATTCTGAGAACTTAAATAACTGTTGCGTAGGAAGGGTGAAATTCAATTCGTAAGAATTCTGCTACTTGGAAGAAGGTTATTGATTGAGACCGGATTACATGCAATTTAAAATTGGCGAAATACCTCTGAGCAACATAGTCGCAAAAATAATAAATACTAACAAAAAAATGTTGTAAGTAGGTAAGGTCAATCGGGGCAATTGCGTCGTAAAAATAGATTAGTCTCTTTTAAAAATATACCTATGGTATATTTTACTTCAAATAAAGTTCAGACAAATCTATCAGTAAATTAAGAAATTATTGAATAATTGTAACATCAGACGGCATTTTATAATAGTTGGGAAAATGCGACTATTTTTTCATAAACGCATTTTCCCGCTGTCAAATCAAAACGTGCAAAACATTTTATTTTTGAAGGTAAAATTAGAATAAACTTAAAATACCACCTTAAATAAGTTTTATCAAAATTTAAGAAAAGTAATACTAACATTTTGTACTTGCAGTCAGAGCTCTTTGCATTTGCATGTAATACGGTCTCTAGTTATTGATCTATTGACCTATTTCAAATTTATTCAAGTTATTGTATGTTATGATTTGTGAAGGAATATTTTCATATTGAGATTTCCACGGGATCTGGTTCTTTGGCAAATCTGAGTCTACCTATAAAATTATCAACCTTTGTCTTTTCTCTATTATCTTTTGATCAGTTTCTAGTCTAGTCAAAATACCTTGATCTGCAACTCAAAAGCTTTGAGCAGCTCGTCATGCACCCGCTGCTCGTGGTCGGGACGAGGCAAAGGTGCCTGTGGAGTACTCAGCTTTATCTCCAGAGACTCAAAGCGCGCGAACAGCCATTTTTCTGCGTATGACAAGCGTGCGTTCGCGTTGTGCAGATCGTCCTGCAATTGGAAGATGGAGTGTTGATTTTGGACAGAGGCGCCGTAGTTTTACGGGGCCCCCAAGTGTCAAGGGCCCCGTATGATTGGAATAAAAATAAAAACATAAAATGTTGCTATTAAATGAAAACTTATCGCAGCCAATTTTCATTGAAGGACACCGTGGATTTTAGTCAGTACAAGTCTGACAGTCCCTCCCGCCCTGCCCGGGGTGGGAGGACTCATTTGATGATTTTACCACGTTAAAAAAAAAAAAAAAAAAAAGCCAATTTTCAAAAAGGCCTCAAGAAGGCTCCTAACATAGGTTAATTTTCAAATAAGTATGTATGTAGTTGTGATAAATGCGCTACGATTAGTCGATCAGCATTCTCAATTTTCAAGCTCCCTTCAAAATTATTTTAATGACATCAGATAGCATTATGGTAGCCATACACCTTCCTGCCTATCGTATGACGCTTGCAATTGTTTCAAATTAGCAGTTCGTCCCTAAACACCATACACCATACTGCCTATCGTACCTACGATCGATTTGACAAAACTGCAAATCTGCAGCAGCGATGCCAACTTAGCAACTTTTCTAGCTATTATTCGGTGACCGATAGCTACTTTATAAAATTGTAGCTGTCGTCACCGAATAATAGCCAAATACATCACTGCTGCCGATTTGACGTTGTGTCAAATCGATTTGATGACCTATCAAATTCGCATGACATGCCATCAAATACAACAAAACAATTGCAAGCGTCAAATCGATCGTCGATAGGCAGGATGGTGTATGCCTACTAATTTTGGATGAACATTGACTAGGTCCTCTAATACCTACTAGGTATATTTCTTTGGAGATTCATTTTGGATTCTGGCTTTAACAGTTAATTACTGGGAATTCTCTAAAATGAGTGTTTTAGAGATTTACACTGCAGAGAAGGACTAATTAATAGGTATCTGAATTGTTTTATAAAGTCGAATTTACAGTCTTTTAGCCGTTTCCTACGAAACGAAATAATTAGTACCTACGTCAATCCAGGGCGTTTTACTGACGTCAAGAAAAAGCATAATGATATGAATACACCTACTTCTTATCTAATAGGTTTCCGGTGCATCAATTTAGTGGAATTTTCTACAAACGCCGACGTCAATCGAATTATGTACCTACTTAATTTCTTACCTACTAGTAAGTCTAGTACCTAATCGCAATTGGGCGACTGCGGAGCTTACTTGAAACTGTTATTGGGTTTTCCGTTAGGTACCACGAAACCTAAATAGGTCGGCGATAGTCTCGTTTACGAATAGTTTACATGTGACTAAACATAATTGGCGAAATGTGGGTGCAACCACTGCACTACCTATTTGTAATTAAGTAAATCCAAATAATTTGTGATGTTTTTTATTGTAATACGCTGTAAAAACTCTTAGGTGATTATTTCTTTAATCTTTGACTGACGTCCCGCCGCGGCTTCGCATACATTATTACACATAAACCTTACGATTGAATGACTGTGTCGGTTGATGATTACGGAGTTTCAAATAAGTACTTAAAAGTATCTACGGCGAGAAGCGACTCTGTAAACTGGGTTTTCTAGATACCACTATATAGGATACGAGTTTGAAGTGATTAGACTTAGTACGTACTTATTAACTCTACAACTAACTACAAAGTCCAATTTAATCCAGTTGCACGGACTTTGCCTAGCTATTGTAACTCTTTCTCACAAATTTTCTTAGAACCGCCTTTTCCACGCTCTCGGTAACGCCTCGGTGATCTCATAATTGTTGCATTGTAAACAGCACTTTACTGAGAAGCAGGGGCGCAGCTACCGCCTTTTCAGCCGTATCAATGATACAGGGCCCCCAAGAGACTGTCTTTTGAGGTAATCGTGACCTTAAACTAAGGGACAGTAAAGGTCTATTGAAGGCACACAGTAACAGTCTGACAGTACTTAACGTTCTACTCTGGGTGGGAAGACACATTGATTGATGACACGAACACGTAACACGTACGTCCAGACTTTCAGGGTTCAAGTTACTTTTTTAGGCAGTATCGCAACCCTGGATATAAATGAGCTTCAAATGAGTTTAGTCGATCAGTATTCTCAATTTTGTAGCCGCCTCTTAAAATCGTTAGTTAGTATTAGCTATACGAGTCAGGATGCTATTTTCTTAGATTACAAGGGCCCCAAACAAGTTTTGATACGGGGCCCCTCCCTTCTGACCTAGCTGCGCCCCTGCCGTACTGCCAAGAAGTAGCAGCATCAGCATGTTTATGAGTTGCCAGTAATTATCACTTTCATAGAAATAAACATGTACGTCGTACACTCATTTTGTCTCTTAGAACTGCTACTTTCTGATCTGCGTTGTTCAGCTCCGTCGCCCATTGATTTCTTCTGGCATCCAATTCCGCTTTTAACGTTTTGCGAGAACTGAAAAATGTTTTGTTCATCAATTATATTCATTAATTCAACAATAATATACGCAAATAAAGTAATTTGGTCCTGAGAGGAATAGAAAGGCGAAGGGAAGAAGGAATTAAGTAATTTGCTTATAACTTAGAATTTATTAAATCTTTTTCTAAATAGGATGAGAGGAGGTTTGGGCATTAGCTTGAAATTATTTCACTGTTACAAAGTGCTTTTGTATCTCTCTTGTATAAAAACATTTAGTTAGGTGGGTAACAAGAGATCTAAAGGATCTATCGTCATACTTATTTACTGTAGTACTTACATCAGTCTAATGTTTAAAGTTACCAAAATAACAACAAATTATTGACATAAGTTATATTCACATCTTTACATATAATAAAATCGTAGAGATGTCATTCCTGTACATTGAATATTTTTTTCTTTTTGTATTTTTTTCGAGATAAGGGATCGATTCTGATGCCAGATCAACTTTTATTTTTTTTCGAAATTTTTTATGTTTTTTTGATTTGATCTATCTCCGAAACTACTGTAAAGTTGTCGATCAAATTTTCCTCAAATATTCCTAATAATATGCTTCTGTTTATATGCTATGTATTATTACGCTATTTTTCCTGGGAGATAAGCAATTTTGAATTTTGTTGTTTTTAGATGTTTGTTTTTAGTTGGAAGCTAAACCACTGGATATTATTTAGTCAATTTTTCCTCAAATATTCCTTAAACTGCTGTTCTATTAATGGGATATGTATAATTACGCTATTCCCCTTGGGGGATTAGCAATTTTATAATATGTTGATTTTCAGTCATTGTTGACATTTGTACAAGAACCGCTATTTGAAAACCACTGTCAACGTACTAGCCAGTCCGGTCGGTAACCTGCTTGACTTTCGTGCAAGGGGTCTCTGGATCAAATCTCGCAGTTTTTTTTTTCTCTTTTTGAGTTTTTTTTATTTGTCCTGAGAGTTTTAAATAATTTAAAAAAATGTGCATACTTTTATTTCAATATTATTCGCGATTTAAAATAATTACTATTTTTTTTCAATACTTCTCTAGGATATAAATCTACACCGATTTAAATTGTAGGTAGTAAGTTGGATATTTTTTTTAATTGTAATTGTTTCGAGGTGTGGAATTTTAAAGATTAGAAAAAAATCAGGGTTTTTATAATTTGTGTTTATTTATGTTTTGAATTGGTGCTCAAACCAGTGCATAGATTCTGTTTTAAACGACGACAAGTTGTATTCATCGAGTCAGATAATTAGTTATTTTTTAGGTATCACGCGGTATGCTAAAGGGAGGAGCAATGCTATCGTATGTACGTTCAATTTGCAGCGATACTGTAAATCGACCCAAAAATGATAGTCTAATGTTTAAATAAACACGGTTCTTTGAAATTAATGTCGCTCAAATTTCCTATGCAAACTATGCACCTAGATATAACATTATTGATCTACACTAATAATAAAAATGCAATTATGTTTGTTTTTTACCTTTTCACGCATTACTACCTACTGAATCGATCGTCCCAAAATTTTGCATATACGTTGTCAGGAGTATAGACACGGATATAAGGTATCTTACATCCCGAATAACAGAAGCTGTTTCCGAGAAAACAATTACGTTCATATTCCAGATGGCGCCACATGATCCGTATTGTTTCTCAAATTCTAAAATAACGCAAGCGAAGCCGCGGGCAAACACTAGTTATTAATAATTACGATCCCAAGTAAAAATGGACAATGTGTAGGCAGATAATGTGTTAGGCAATGTGCGATCTCTGTATCTAACTATGAACGCTGGAAGGTAAACTATCTTATTATCTTCATTTGGTTATTTATCTGTATAAAACAAATGAACGACCGAATTTGCTTATTAGAGCCTTTATGATATCCAATCAGAAACAACCGTCAAAAACAAAGGATAAAGCTCAGATCAAAGAAACAGTGAAAGAAACTGATATACTCGTAATTATTAATTTCGGGCGTTAGTTGACACTTACGTCTTCAGTTGCTCATTCCTGAGTCGCAGTGATTCAACATCACATTCTGAATGCTTGAGCAGCTCCACACCATCCTTTAATGATTGCCAGGTGCCCGACTCCAACACCTCGATGAGAGTTCGTCTTATCACGTCTTTCACGAAGTATCTGAAACATTTGAAAGGATTTCTATATTCACCCATTCCCTGTCCGATGAACCACATGTGGACCAGGGGGGGGTATTACAACGTCTTAAAACCAGGCTTGTTCCGGCGAGTGAAAGTGACAGAGCTATACAAGTCGCCTAGCGCCATCTCGTTCACTCACAGGAACAAGCCTGGTTTTAAGACGTTGTAATACCCCCCAGGACTATTGTTTAGGTATTGTGATGTCTGCTGCGCGGACAGTGAAAGTGTTAAAGGATTTATCTGGTTATTTTCACATTGTTCTAATTTTTCACAGGTAAGCGTACTGTTACAGCTGGCCTGAATTATCCCACTACTGGGCAAAGGCATATCACTTTTCAGGTTCCTCGATTTAGGTCCAGAGTGGACAACTGATCGTTGTCAAACCATCCGCCAGTGACTATGACGCGGCCAGATGGATCTTTTACGAAGTTGGGGCAAGTACTGAAAAAAACTCTTATTTATCAAATTATAAAAAAACATGTGTAAAGAAAGGGAATATGATAATACTGCAGGTATAAATATGTAGGTACACAACTATTAGGTGTAATATGATATACCTAGTCAATAATAAGCTTTCTCTCTCCTAAACTCACTTATATTTGCTGTGCCCGACAGGGTCCATGTTATGATCTAATTATAAGTTTTACCACCTAAGAATACATTGTTTATGCAATAAAAGTATTGAGTATTAAAAAGCCCACTTCAGCAACATTATGATTTGTTGTAAAATGCACAAATGGACAAAAGTAGTTGACAAAAACTCTTTAATCGTAATTCTTTTAGCAAAATTGCTAAAGTGGCCTTCAATTTCGAATTTAATTCCCCAACAGGTCATTGACGTCACCGTAACGCCATCTGCCTACAGTAGGGCGCAACTCACCGGTCCTTGTCTAGCTTATCTTGCTGGAGTTCCTCGATTTGGTTCGTAGGGCTCCAGTCCGCTAGCCTCACCTTCACACTGCCCTCTGTAAACGATTCACAAAAAAGCGATAGATGGCGCTGGAAGTTCCAGGTTGAAAGTTTTCTTTCAGACATTATTTTTTTTTTACTACTCGACTCTTTGATGCCAAAATTATTTACATTTTCAATTTTTCATCTCTGGCTATAAAATACTAAGTTATGCCCACGTGCCCGTGTCATCGACGCGTCTCAAGAAGCTGTCAGCCAGCCGGGGTCGCGGGATCAACCGGTAATCGTGGCCCCGGAACGTAAAGAGCTATTAAATGATCGCGGATTTTAGTCAGTACGAGTTTGACAGTTGCTCCCGATCCGCCTTGGGCGCGACTCATTTTATGATTTTATACAACGTAAAGAAAATCGGTCTTAAATTCCTGACCATATAGGTAACTTACTGGCATTCTTTAGATTTGTGTACAACATTGTTAGGTTTATAATTTTCTGTGATATAAGTATTTATGTATAAACAATCTTATTTTGCTAGTTTTATTCCAATGAGCAATTTTCTAGTGCACCCACATTAGATTAACATAAGTTTTAATATCGTAGGCGAACACTGTTTTGTAAGTAAAGTACTTAAGTTAAATAGCTAGTTAACTATTTATAACTGGGTACTTTATGGAGGAGATATTTAAAAATACTTGTCAGTGGGCGAAATTATCATTTAATAAGTAATACGGTTTACCTGAACGTCCCAAAAAAGATTTAGATTTTTCAGTGATCGCATCAATGTGTATAATAGGGTAGTTTCCAGGGTCAAAATAATTACATTCTATTTAGTCCGTTTTTTACATTATAAAAACATATTGGACACGTATTTTTTATTTTTTTCGATTAAAAGTTACCTGTGACGTCACTCTGCGCAAAAAATGCCACGCATCGTGACGTCCCACGTAACTTTAATAGGCTATATCTTTGTCATTTATGGCCTAATTTAAAAATAAAAAAATACGTGTCCCTTATTTTTGAATAGTCTAAAAGACTGACTAATTACATTTTTTTGGGCAACTAGCCTATTGTAAAACAGACGCCAGTATGTACGAACTACGAGCCCCACACTAGTCTAAATTTTTAAAAGTAAAAAATAGAGAATGGATAGGTACCTACTTACCTACAATCCTCATTTGCAGTAAAACCACCTCGAATGACAACGCAAAGAGCAGCGCGTCCATTTCACTGATCCTGTTACAAAACACGGTAAGTATAGACGCCAGCACATCAAGCTACCACAATCTGTCAGATTTTTTGAGAGATTATCAACCTTATCACAATCGTGGAAGTTTAATATTTGATTGGTAAAATTTGACAGATTGGGGTAGTTTGACTTGCAGGCGTCTGTACAATAATTTAGTTTTAGTTTTTCATTTAGGTTGGTTTGCTCTTGGCCTAAAGGCGATCTAAGATGAAGCGATCTCAGCCAGACAGAAGGAACACACTGATCGCTGATTCTGACAGAATGGTGGTCGAAAAACCAAAGGCCGCCTAGCTGGATAGCATTACAGCTTTACAGCTTTTTTAAGAAAGAAATCCTGAAATCATCGCTGGACTACGAAACGATGTGCTCTACTCAGCCAGCTGCAGCTTTGAGATCGTCTGTAGCCTACCACGAGCTCTTAACGCGATCTAGTTTACGCTCAGGAAACGAGATGGCGCTAGCTAGACGACTTGTATGGCTCAGTCTCTTTCCCGCAGCTTAAACTGGATCGCGATAAGCGCTCGTGGTAAGGCCCAACTTAAGTAGGTACGGTTGTGTGCTGTCACAGAGCCAGAGCTGTGATCGGCTGTGTTTATAAAGCACTAGCTGCTGTCCGCGACGCAACGTTCTCTGCGTGAATGCGTTGAAGAAATAAAGGTTCACTGCACGTTCACCGTAGATGATAGCGTGATAATATGTACCCTATATATTGACCCGACTTCTTAATAATAGTCGTGCCAAATTTTAAGTAAATCCATGCTGTACTTTTTGAGTTTTTCCCCCTACATTTACATCCAGAGAGACAAAAATTCTAAAAACTATGTTTTTGGCTTCACAACGCAAGTAATCCTTATAAAAAAATGGGCAGTTTTGACTTTGGCTTCACAATTCACAAACCAAGTATTTTTTAAAAATGCCCGCAGTTCTGACTTTCCAACCACAGCTTGCTTGCTTGATTGCTCAGCAGTCAACGCAGGTTACAGCGTGTTACAGCGTGTTACAGCTAGACCGTGAACTGCCCGTGTCGTACCGCTAGGATCCCCATATTTTATTTTAGATATATAATAGTGAAATATTGTGTACCGAATTTAATTTGACGTCAGGTAGATTCTTGAAAATTCATCGTGAAATGTAATGAACCCAATAACCATAAAAATTAAGTGATGATAATGGTTTTAAAAAGTCTCATTTATGAATAAAAGTTTATATAGTATATAAATAGTTTTATGAAGTTTAGTTTACGGAATATAATGTGTAGTAGAATATTTGAATACCTAGCGAAGGGTCGAGATCTTCTCGCGGCAGGATTCCTTTGCCATCCCTTTTAGCTTGAGCCAGGGCTGTACTTACCAACGGGTACTCTGAATTTGTTACCCATAGCCCTACTACTCACCGCGAGCATTCACCTGTAATCAAATATCTTTAAACGAGCCATTCTTGTATATTTATTTATAAATCAGGATCTCGGAAACGGCTCTAAGGATTTTCATGAAAGTTACAGATTAGGGGTTTTAAGGTTAAAGATTAAGGTCCCAGGTTCGAGAAAAGCTCGGTTCCCAAGATATAGACATTTTAAAAACCGAGCGAAGCCAGATATTGTAACAAAAAGTGCGCAATTTGAAGCTCTATTGTCTTCGAATGTTCGAATCTGTAACGTTACATTACAGGTGAATGCTCGCGGTGAGCGATCGCCCTTATGTTAACAACTTGAAATTACTCCACGACTTTATAAAATGTCAAGCTCCTAAAGCTCGCAAATTATGTATAAGTCGAGAGTTATAGAAAACCTAACTTATACCAATATGTGTGGGGGGGCCTCATTGTCCTAAAGTGCCCAGGCCCTAAAAAATGTTACCCAGTGCCTCCAACAGGTTAAGGCGGCCCTGGCTCTATTTACCAACCATGATCCCGTTATCTTAAGTTTACCAGTGCCCAATATATTCATATTAGAAATTTTGAAATTTCATGTTTACAGTAATAGTTGTGGCAAGAGACGAGACGGTCAAACCTTAGGGCCGCCAGAATAAAATTAGGTCATGTCTGGAATTTGACATAAAATCCTAATCATTACGATTATAGAGATTATGGGTAATTCTGTTAACCAAACCACGATGACGTTTGTAAATTAAAGTAACTAAGCCGAGTATATCGACTGCGTTTTTTATGGTTAGCGAACCAGCGTCTTTACTATTCCCATGTGGCACTGTTGCCAGCCTACTGGGCACTTTCCGTCGTCAGTGATGCAAACCTGTACCCTTAGCGAGTTTTCAGTATTTGAGACGTAAACTGGAACGTTGACAATAATTTCAAATTGACAATTTTCAATAAAAAATTAGTTCCTTTTTCGCACACCAGAGGCGCTGTTCCAATTTTTCATACAAGATACGCTGTAAATACTGGAAAGACGCTGTAATGCTAAGGGTACTTAATTTTTTACTTAACGAACTGTCAATATTCTCTTCCTTTTGTTACTAGTAAAGATTTTTATTAGGTATTTAGATAATTTAGTTTAGTAACTTTTAAGCGTTCCTAGTTTTTGTTTAACGTGACCAAAATTAAAAGTTTACTATTAAAAAAGGTAACTAGGGTGGGTACAAAACACATTTTTCAGCCTGCAAAGTCACGTGTTCAAATCCCCTCGCTTATTTAACTAAGTACAATGTGACATAACATTTTATCCTTGACGCAAAGGATGTGTGGCTGTGGCAGAGAGGATTGTATACTTAGGACCAAGTAGATTACATGGCAAATCAAACGATAACCTTACCTTTTAATGCTGCTATATTAAATTCCAGTTTTCGTCTGAAAGTTCTAATAAAGTTGATTCTGTTAGTACAGTGCTTACTTTTACTTAAGCACATAGTCATAATTAAGTTATTTTAATAAGGTATTCCCAGTGCCGGTTTTACTTTTAGCACTACCAGCGCCCTTGGGCGAGATTTTCTGCGGCGCTCCCTAACTGCAAGGGCGGATCCAGCTTTTACATCAGGGGAGTGATGGCTCCGTAGTCTAGTTCGGATAGATATTAGCTGTACTTTTTTCAAATGAAGGACTCATTTGATGATTTTACCCACTCAAGGCAGGGCGGGAGAGACTGTCCTTCAATAGCCCTTTACGTTCCGAGGTCACGGTAATTCATGAGTCCAGCGACCCCGGCAGGCTGTGACCCCGTCATTATGCTGACACACTGGCATGGTCCATAGTCGGACTACGAGTCAACTACGCCTATATGCCCGCGCCTAGAGTGGCCAGAGACCGTCTGCCGACGTCCATCGTCGTAGGCGTCTACCACTGTATCTGGGGTGGAGAGAGGACGCTGTCCTCTTCCTTACGCGGCCCGTCTCCTCCTTCGCTAGCATGGACTGCATGGTAGAAGGAGGCGACCGCTTCTCATTCCGTCTCGCCCCGCAGCATGGCTTCGACCAATGCAGGGCACGAGAGGTCTCATCTATCGCAGTCTTGACGACACGGCGCGCCGTGACGAGCAGAGCAGAGCACCACCGCGGCGGTGCTCTGGCCCGCGGCGCCCCTTCGTATTCGGCGCCCCTGGGCGGTCGCCTAACCGCGCCTTACCCTAACGCCGGTACTGGGTATTCCTAATTTATTAAACATCCTACCTTGAAACTAGATTTTGCCTGTGTTTTGTTATTGATTTTAAAAAGAGCCGGTGAATTAAGTATGTATTGTAAGTATGTATTGTTTATATGTACAAATTTATATTATTTTCCATATTTAGTAATTGTCTTTTATGTTGCACCTACTTTGTTTTTATCTCTGCATCACCCTAAGGTAGACTGGGAGATAATGCCCAAGGCATTAAGTCCGCCTTTGTACATGTTTTTGTAACTTGTGCATAAAGTTTAAATAAATAAATAAATTAAGGGTAGGTATACTGTGACTGGCCATTTATAAATTAGACAATTTACATATCGGGAGCTCCGAAGACGAATGTTCTAATTAAAATTAAGATTTATTGGAAAATGAAAACTAAATCTTTTAACAATTTGCATGAAATGTTGATGAGGTCCAGTCCATAGACGGTAGAGTTTTAATGAAGAGGAAAGAGTAATATCCGTCACAATATTGTCTGTGGTCGATCGTTCTTAACAATGGAGTAGTAAGAACCTGTCGAGACAGTCTAATGAGCCCCGTATGAGCAAATGTCACGGGCTAGTGGTATTGGCTATCTATTCTAATAATAACGAAAAAATGTAGATAGGAACTAATTTGAAGCCTATGCTCTGTCTGCTTAATAATCATAGTTCGTAATAAGGTAGAGTTATTCATGTACTCACACTGATTTCATACAGTGAAAGAATAACGGGGAGATGCCCGGAAACATAGATTTATTTTTAAAGAGCAGAAAAATCCCGTGATTTATTAAATAATAAAGTTTTTTACTTTTCCACAATTTATTGTTCACATTTATAAATTTATCTCTGATATTTTTATTATTATTTATTTGTAATACTGTTTTGCATACGAGATTGTCCGTAAGAAATACTGGGAAGATCCATATAACAACATTTCGATGCAAAAATTCCATTATCAAAGTCCATGGAACTACTGAGAAAAAAAGTCTCACTTGTTCCATGGAACTAATTGCTGGTGGAACTAGTGAGAACGATCCAAAATAAGATAACTGTACCTATTTAATTCCGACCTCTGTTTATAATTCAAATCATATTATTGACGTGCTCACAATGAAGTTAAAAGGAAAACTATCACAGCTAAGTAGGCTTTACAAGATTACGACGAACACTTTAATCGACAAACTTATCCTACTAATATTATTAAACATGAAAATATTAGTTTGTTTGGATGGATGGATGGATGTTTGTTCCTCTTTCACTCAAAAACCACTGAACGGATTTGGTTGAAATTCGGTACACAGATAGTCTACAACCTGGGTTAGTTTTTATAACGATTGTTCCCACGGGATAATTTTTGAGTTGTAGCGGATGAAACCGCTGCATGGCAATTACCTATTACTAATAATATTGAAAATTACATATTTTGTTATTCATTTAATTATTAATTTATTATGTTCATTACTCCTGGCCCGATATACCCGTTTTCCGGTTTTTCGTTTTTACATCTTATTCCGCCAGATTGGACAAAACAACCATATACTAAGGTATAACAAAGAAAAGAATAATAACCTAACACCAAAAGTTATTTCTTTTCGTGTTAGACTAGTCTTAGTCCGACATTCTAAGAAAAAAGTACTTATGTAATTAATTTTTAAATTATCAATTCTATTAGATTTGAACGAAATTTTTAAGCACCTAGGGATATAATAGTACACTGGTTTAAATTATAAAGAGTGCTAAAAGATTTATTGCTTTTATTCACAAATTAAAAACCGTCTGAATACTATTTTTAATAGGGTGAGCACAGGTGCTATACAATTTTTGAAGCATAGAAATTCCCAAGTACCATTGTGGTAACTAAATACTGGGGAATTTTATAGGTTCTAAGTAAAGGCCTATCAACAACTTATTCATATTCATGGACACTTTGCCAACAATAAACATTATTCATTTTCCTGCACGCAAGAACTAAACAAACCTTAGGTTAAAGACAAAGTTAAATAAATCTACTCAAGATAACGTTGTTAAAATCCTTAAAAATATTTTAAAGCTACCTTTCATTTTCTTCCATATCTGAAGTTGTACACAAATATAATTTGATAGATATTCAGCTTTAGAGAAAGCTTAAAAAATTAATAACACTTTTTGTGGTATCTTGCTACGTAAAAGCACTGTTTATTAAATGTTTCGTGTCCTAGCAACCTCTCTTCTACTATTGTATGGTCGATATGATTAAATCGTTCAACAATAAGCAAACACTTTTTCCTTCAAGTAAGTTATTAGTACTTGAAGTAAGTTACTTATTGTGTGCAAGTATTTCAAGAACTAATTTGTATCAGACTTGAATTTTAAAACAGAATGATGCAAGTGCCAATGTGTACGAAATTTCAATAAAGGCATTAAACACGTCGATAAGAATTTGTACGGTCGTGATTTGTGTGTGAATTCGCACCACTTTATAAGGATATTTAAAAACAGGACGATGCAATGCAATGTCTGATCTGAGAAATTTAAAAACACGTTCACAAGGTGTCTGTTATGAATACAGAACAGTGCCGACGGTTTTTTTTTTACTTCATGATAACTGGTGCCGCGACTAAACTCTTTGCGGGAAACTTATTACTTAGCTTCGATTCTTCGATATTCATTATTCATTCTCACGCTGATCTTCGAATTAAGAACAAACAAAGAAAGCGTTACGGCTGCATCTCATCAACCATAAAATTTCTTGCTGTTCTCCTTTTTAGGAAACGACCTAATCAAACCATTCTGTTTCCGACCATATAGGTACCAAAATAATGTAGATTTTTTTAGTTTCAATTTAATCTTTATTAACAATTAAGGGCTATTTGAAAAACATTAACAACGTTTCATGGGTTGAAAGTACTTACTAATGAAAACAGAATCAACAGATTTTTCAATATTGTTATAATCCAATGTATATAATACAGGATGTTTCTTTAAAATGGGACAAAAGGGAGAAATCCGAATCCATAAGAGATACGGGAAAACTATCTTAGAAACCTTTAGCTCTTTTTTGATGTTGACAATTTTGGCGTTTTTTATTTTTTTGGTCAAGTGTGAGTTGTCCACAGAAATGAGTGAAATCGGTCAAATTTTTTTTTTAGTGCCGTTCGACTCTGTTTCATGTAAGGATCATTTTATTGTATCACAAGAAAAAAATCGGGACGGCACAAGTTGGTCAAATTTTGCAAAATATTTTTTCATACAAAATGTTTGAACGAAAAAATTATCACTTTTTTTATGATGTTATTTGATTTAGTGTCTATTAAGGATCATTTGATTGTATGGGAAGGAAAATGTCTGGGCAATAGAAGTGGGTCTTCTATTGCCCAGACATTTTCCTGTCACTTGACCAAAAAAATAAAAACGCCAAAATTGTCAACATCAAAAAAGAGCTAAAGGTTTCTAGGAAAGTTTTCCCGTATCTCTTATGGATTCGGATTTCTTCCTTTTCTCCCATTTTAAAGAAACACTCTGTATAGTACCTTGTCGACCAGGCTTAGCTCGGGTCAACAAATACAAAGAAAATTATGAGTAAGTAATAGATTTATTAGAAAACAATTATGACATTGGAAAACAAAAATGATTTATTAGAAGACTGTAAACATCAATTTTTTGCGCTTTGTAAGCCAATTTTTTTTGTCGTTTCAAACAACACGAATTGAACAAATGAAAGAATTCAAAAATACATTCGATAGACGTTTGTTAAAAATTGAACATTAACAAATTACAAAGACTTAATACTTGTTCGCAGCCTAAAACAAACGGCAACAAACTGCTCTGATGAAAACGCGTCGCCGCGTCGACGCGCGTTTCTAAAACGCGCTGCATTTAAAAAACGTCGTGTACATAGGCTCTAAAGGGTTATTGACGCCGTGGATTTCAGTCAGTACGAGTGCGGCAGTTAGGGGTTGGACGACTCATTTGATGATTAAACCAAGATAAAAAAAACTGAGGTTCTTACCTAATAGAAGTACATACCAAAACATAACTCTTTGTTTCTTGTTTTTTGCAAAACCATAGCTAAGAGAGGTTTTAAATTAAAATGTAAAGAGAAAAAAGCCCGTAACATGATGTTTGTTTTTGTTTTAATATAGCAGTTAGCAGAGGAAAGCCTTCACGGAAACTGGTAGTTTTAATCAAGAAAGCTACACATGTTATTTTTTATAACTATTTTGTTTCTTTGCTATTACGCTCGGGCTATTATGATTCTTAAAATACTATTATGATTCTGTTAAAGTGGTCGTAAAACGTTATTAAAGCCCCTGTTCCTGTATTACTTTCCGAAATACTTATCTCCCATTCCTACCAACCGATATTGGTTTTCGCTGTGTTCTATCATTATTTTCTTTCAGCTATATTTAAAAAAAAAAAATATAAAAGCACGTCGTTTCCAAAAGTCCCGAGTTATTTCACATCTCTGCCACATGGTGCGCTGCGATCTACGTATTTGATTTCTCAGACCCCACAACCAAATCCGCACATGATAGAGAATACTCGTAGAAACAGGGTGATTTATTTAAATATCGTAGATAGTTATAGGTACTTTGATTTTAAACGGCGTACGTAAAGAAATCCTTCTTAAACAAAGATTATTAAAAGTTCAGGATTCTTTATTATGACCCTTTTCTAAGAAAACTGTTTAAGTAATTAAACACGACCTTGACGACCTTTAAATACTTGTCAAAGGATTTTGCAGTTTTTAACTTCGCAAAATATTTGACGGATTATTGTAATTATTTTTGGTGTTGACAACACTTTTTAACATCGTCAAAGTTTGAAATGTCTACGTTGTCTCTTTTATGTCTATGATAAATGAAACACTGATTAATTATAATTTTATGGCGGCAAAAGTAAAAAGGCTTGTTACCAGTTCCTCTAATCTGATGAATAAAAATACTCGTTATTGGCGTCGAGCTATTTTCCACTGTCGGTTTCTACAGGTTAAAGCTAAAACCAGTGTGTTGAAAATTATACTATAGGTACATACGACTTGAATTGCATCAGCATAAAGAATGTAAAAAACTGCTTACCTACTTATTTTGTCATCATGTAAGGACTCATTATTTTGATGATTTACCACCTAAAAAAAAGGAAGGACTTCCGCCCCGGGTTGAAAGGGATTAACAGACTTTTACTGACTAAAAATCCACTATGTTCCTTCAGTTGCCCTTCGCGTTCCAGTGCCACGGTAGTCTTCTAAGTCAGTCTCGTAATCTTGACACCTGTTAGCCCTCCTCACGTAATCTATAGCTAATAGTAAAGAAACTTTATTGAGTAGAAAAAGAAAGTAAAAGAAAAAAGCAATAATAAAATCTTAGGACGTACCTTTGCAAGACGGAATATCAGTTTCATTCATTATTATCTTAGCCTCGGATGTACAATCGATTTTATTCGTAGTCTAACGAGATGCAGCTTCAGTAACAAATTGTCCTGGAAAACTACATTAAATGAATCAGCCTGTAGATATTTCTTTCATTTCGTTAAGGGACCAGACACACTGACAACTTACCCTATTATAAGATTGCCATTGGCTATGGCAATCTTATAATAGTCGGATCACAAAGGCATTTCCCGTTGGATTTGGCGTCTTTAAATGTTCGTATTAACGTTAATTAACGCGATAATTAACGCCATTTCTCGTCAGTGTAGCCCTAGTGTTATAGAATATCGCAAAAGAAAAATGAAACGGTTTGAAATCGATCACTTGTCTTGGCAGCACGATGTTAGTTCAG
Organism: Agrotis segetum; assembly: GCA_036375495.1. Taxonomy (NCBI): domain Eukaryota; kingdom Metazoa; phylum Arthropoda; class Insecta; order Lepidoptera; family Noctuidae; genus Agrotis; species Agrotis segetum. The sequence continues at coordinate 1,839,266 of JAQSVV010000046.1, forward strand.
GTTGACTACTGCGTGAAATGAATAATGTAGGGTAAAGTACCCAACTGCTGACCTCCCACCAACTATTGACCGCATAACAGTTTTTATCAAAAATAATAATAAATCTTCTTGCAGTGCTGCATAAAGAAAACAGTCAATGAAATATAATTTATCTTGTAATATATTGGCGTCACAGAAAATTTAAATAAAGCAATAGTGCGTCCGTAAACCTATGATAACAAAATACCCTCCTAAAATCATCAAAAAATTTAACAATTTGCTAAGCTGACGGTTGTTTTCAATGTCATTTTATTTCAGTTTTACAAGATAGATTCCTTTGAGTTTGGTATTTTTTGGTTATTTAAGACAGACACAATGCTTTTCCACATGATTTTCAAGTTTTAATGAGCGTTAACTTGTTAAAATGATGAGGTCAATATCTGGTACACTCAAATGTATGAATAACCATTTTTTTAACATGGCATGTCAATAGCTGGTAATTTACCAAATGTACGAGAATACCAGTTACTGACACCACGGTGTGTACGTATAGTTCATTTTTAATGGTGAGGTAGCTTAACTTTAATGCATCTGTATTAAGCCCATGGGCTTTGGCACCCCTAAAGGTGTGTATCTGCATAATCACAAACGTAAAAAATACCTTACGTAGTAACCTGAGAACCTAGCATAATTTGAGTGAGGTACTTAAATTTTCGGTCTACTGTCACATTCTGGATCCTCCTGAATATTTTAGACTTTTAGACTTACTAATATTATAGGAAAAGTGAACGGCTGAATGGATTTTGACACAATTTGGCAAGCAGATTATTTTAAAACCTGGATAAGTAGGTGTGCCTGGACGCAGGATACTTTTTATGTCGGGATATGGTCCCGTGGGACAATTGCAGAATATAACACGAGCAATGCCTCAGCCACAGGTTGGTTTAATGCATAAAATGACAAAAAATACCCTAACCTGCATGTTTAGGCAAAGTGTGAGCTAGTTTTTTATTTGTATCTATGTTCTCTTCATTTGTGAGGTCTTTTACATAAATTTAAAAAGTTAAAACCGTCTTATGTAATTAGGAAAATATTAATTCAAAGGTTTTGAAACTCACTTTGTAGAACTAAAGCCGTGTTCTTTCAATTTATATTTTGCCGGCGAATATTTTATATCTGCTGCATAATACAGAACAGTGAAATTAATAACTACTAATAAAGAAGAAAAATTGGACAAAAAGTGATAAAAACTACAACAAAAAGTGATAAAAACTACAAAATTTCAAAATTAAGTGCAAGAATATTATTGACGGCGTTTGAAGGCTGAAGACCTAAATAGTGTGAAAAAAGAAAATGAGAAGGGCTATAAGACTAGCTTTGTTTGTTTTTTTGTCAAATAAAACCTCGTATCACATTCATAATAAAAATTATTTGAGTTTATTCTTATACCACAGGAGGTCAAAAATTGGTCATTTGCATGATGAAAATTGGTACAAGCATGTTAATAACTGGTCAAATGGCCTGTTCTTGCTAAACTCGAGAAAAAAAACACTTTTTACCTTTGTATGACTGGAAATAATGTTTTAGTTACATTCTCCAATGTTTATTTTATCTTCCAAAAACATTCATTTCCACTTGCAACTCGTACATTAGTTTATTTTGCGAAAGAAGCAAGGAAAACCGCTTAAGGGGTCAATAGTTGGGTGTTTTACCCTATCTGATTCTTCACCCTGACCTTTGTCTGTCTTTAACTCTCTTTGTAACTAATGAACGTCCTAATTTGACAATCTGAAGCTTGTCCAATCACAGGCAACCGTCAAAGAATACGGGTCAACATTTGGATTGAGATACTTATCTACAATAGAGTGAGGGTAATCTTTTTTTAAATTATTTAGTTTTACTTAATTCTGATCCACATGCTTAGAGACATAATGCCATTAATTTCCGCTAAGTAGAACGCCTGATTCCAAAGTTATCTTATTTTCTGGTATTAGACATCAAACAAACACGATCTCAAAAGCCAGGAGGAAACCATAAATAAATTCAAAATACCTTAACGTTTCAAACTCTAGGAATTTCGTTTAAATAATACATGATGTTGCCGGCAGTGACGTAGTTGAACGCCTGGCTCCGTCCTCCTCACGGTACCGAAAATGTGTTGAAGAGTAATGAAATCACGTGGCTCTGGAGGCGTCGTTTTAAATTAAATCACGTTAATTATCGCACGTAGACGGAGCCCGGGGCTCTTGGCCCTCTTAGGGTAGGGTCACTTTAAAACGTCAGAGGCAACCGACAGGGTGCGGTGACGTCATGAAAACGGACGAATACCTGTGTATCTACGAATATGTCCACACCTTTGGCTGTCGCGACTGTGAAGTTTATGTTAAAACATCCATTTGCATCAGAAAATTACAAAACTGAAAAATATAAAAGTGCCAAGTGCCAACACGCACAACATGTATTTTACGTTTCAGATTAAAATGGACATCGCTATACTTAGGTAATTTGTGTGAACTATTATGCATTCGAAGTGCACTATCCATTTTAATACAACTGCATTATTGAACGTTTTTTTTTTTGCAACAACTGTTCCTTTCCGTTCCTGAGTTTTACAACTTTATCAATGAAGAACTTCCTGTAAAATAACAGCAATCAGTCGCCTTGGGTAAGATTCCCACCAACCGGCCGGAATCGGCGGCATTTTACAATGCGGTAAAGAACATTGTAATCTATCAACAGTAAATACAGTCCATGTTTGCTTGCAAAATTATCTCCGTCGGCATTCCGCGATACATAGCGACGACGTGTCACTATGTTGCTTGCAATTATGAACTGTATTTACTGTTGATAGGTTTCAAGGTTCTTTACCGCATTGTAAAATGCCGCCGATTCCGACCGGTTGGTGGGAATCTTACCTTTGGTGACATCGTCGGTCGCAGTCAGCGTGTGGTTAGTTCGACCGCAGCCTTACCGCGCCGCGCCAAGTATCTATCGTGAAACCCTCATGAAATTAGCAATGGAGGTAATATTTAATGCGCCATGCATTTCTGAGAGGACCTTAGTACCTTTAGCATAGTGGTGAATTTCCTTGTAGGATGTAGATTATTTAAGTGTTTAAATGGCTGCGTTAAAAAGAGTCTAAGGGCTGATTTTTTTAAAGTCAGATAACAGCTTGCGGTTTGACATATTTTCTATAGATAAGCTGTCAAACCGCCATTTTCATGCCTCAGTTAAAAGTTATCTTTTGAAAAATCAGCCCTTAGAGGGGCTTATCATCATTTATTTCATTGATCTCATTCAACTGACACTGTTTATATTCGATATTGTTCCAACACATTTTTTTGAAAGTACCTTAGTACTGTAATTTTATCTCTTGACCACAATTTTGAGGGAAAAGTGTAAAATAAAACTAATTAATGTCGGTCAAAGGGTCGCGGCAGGTGTCAACGCGGTGACCGCGCGGAACTTGATTGAGCTTTTTATTTAGCAGTTAGGACGCTATACTATAGAGTTCCTTAATTGCGTGCACCTTCTAACAAAATTACCTAATAATTATAAAGTTTCCCGAAATTCCATGGTACCTGCAGAATCTCATCCTCTTTGTGCCTGTATTTAATTATGGATTCCTTTATCTCACAGATACTATATCAAAGTGTCTCTTTGATACTCGCAACATAATTCCCAAAATAGTAATTTTACAGGAATTTCAATCGAATTTACCCCTTTAGTTTAGCCAAAGGACCACTAAAGGCCCAACATAACATGCTTTGTTTAATGAAACACAAATTAATAATTTAACGTTTTTATTGAACGTAATTTATAATGTATGAACTATTACATTTTTCCTACCATTTTATATGCTATAAGAGATCAATTTTGTAACGTAAAAATACATATAAGTACATTAGACTACTCTGTACATATAAATTACGTAGAGACTAAAGGCAAACGTCTAATACGTTCACAAGTAATACGTTTATTGTAAACATAATTAGGAAATGGCATATATTTAATAAAAAAGTATTTACTATTACTCTATTCGATATTCTATAATGGCGACATTTGGCACAAATAAATACTATTAAAAAAGGAAAATATCTATGAAGGAGACACGTACGAATGTCGTGGCAACTTTGAGGTTATGTAACATTCTAATTACTCGTAACAACAATTAACAAGCGTAGAAAAATACTATTATGGAATTACAATAGAGAGGGAGTAGGGACAGCAGTGTTCACCACAAACAAGGTATTACGACAACTTACTGGGTGTATGTTGAGCTGGATAACATACACTATACACTATACCATTGGTGACCATCCGACGTATAAACGAATCGATAACACAGACAAGTTTTTAAACTGGACATCACTTATATTTTAATTTAAAACGTGATTCTCGCCATGCTTCTTTTTTTGAAATATAAGCATGGTAAATATCCCATTTTAAGTTATAATGATGCTGTGATAAGATCTAGGTAATCTAGAGTAAGTTACATTTTCAAGCCGCCACTAACTAAAATAACTTATACATCGTATATTTTGGCGATGAATGTACATATTCATGATTTAGCTCAAGTTAATGAATGAAATTGACAGAGGACGACGCGACGTAGGTGGACATTAACTCCGTATCGTATATCGGATGGAAAGAAGGTAAGGTATACATACATTAAAGTTATAATTATATTATTTTCGTAACCTACCGCAATTTGACAAATTATATGAAAAAGTTAGAACACGAGCTTGTGATGAGCTTTGATTTAATTTTTGAATTTCGAAAATTACATTCGTAAAAAAAAATAGACGTCCAAAGAGGTTGTTGTTATGTAGTATTGACGTAATATCTTATTTCCAGCCAGGCAGTGGTGACATCTCGCGGAAAATGAAAGGAGTCAGTCGCAGAAGGCTCTAGTTGTCGTAGCGGGTTGGAGCAGAGTTGGCCCAGAATCCTGAACAGAGAAGGAACAGTCAATTTCACACCTATTTAGTTAGTTTAACAGTAGATAAAGACTATATAAAACAAGCGCACAACCACTTCATTTTCTCAATATTGTAGAAAAAAAATGAACGTCTGAAAAAATGCGAAGAAAGGTCGAAATAAACCTAAAGGTTTTCAATATAAGGCTGTTGAAAAATAGAGCCAACCACAAAATAAATATTGGCTATCTACTTATGATTCGGGACAAGTTCAAAAAGTCAACGAGGTAAATAGGTAACTTGTGCTGAATACGTGAGTTTCCACTGTTTTATATAAAAAGGTACATTTTCACACCTAGGTAGTGGTTTTACGTGCAAAAAGATTCTGATTCGGTTAGACAATTTCTATAATAAAAGGGGATAAAATATTTTTAAGGTTATCTCCTGCTGTCATGGTGGTAGCTACAGTATATTCATAGCCGCCATGACCATTTGCCATCAGGTATTTGCCACCCGATGTCATATAAAAGGACTTTCGAAATGGGAGAAGCGTATGATTCTGAATTCCAAATCTTTGTAAATATAAAAAAAAATACGTTTTCATTATTTTTCAATACCCTTACTGACCCTGACTACAGATTAGGAATTGGTTGACACCGTCATGATGTTTAGTTGAACTTTGGTTAAAGACGTACCTCGTTTGCCAACATTTTGCAGGAACAGCCGGTTGGCGACGGCCTGCCGCTGGTTGGCTTCACGCATCTGTTTGCGAGCCACCTCGAGGATCAGCCGCTGCCGCAGCACCTCCATGGGGTTGTTGATGGACAGCGACGGCATCTTGCGCTTCGGCCGCGCGCGACCTTCGTGCAGATCCGCAGGGTCGACCAGCCTCTGTGGCAACCCCCACTCATATTGTTGTAGTTTGTTTAACATTGGTAAATGACGAGACAACAATGGGACCTGGATATGGTACAGGTACAGGGTCGTAGCTAGGGGGTATCGTGGTGCTATGCCCTACCTTTAAATATCAATGCCCTACCCTATTACGCTAAGTGCTTGTAAAATACAATATGACGAAGAACAAAAAACTAAAGACTAGAATCCGCGCTACGACTGAGGTCCTTTTGACGCGGCGCTAGTGTCTATGTAATTACATCAAATTGCATTCAAAAATGTACAATCGACAAAGTGGAATCATGACCCATTTTGCGATAAATAGTTTGAATCCGTCAAATTGACAAAGATCAAAATCGTTACTATGGATATGTATGTTTTCGTGAGAGTGGACCTAATTGTATATGAATTTCTGTGGGAAAATAAGCTTATGGTGGGTCATAATTCCACTTTGTCGATTGTACTAAAACTAATATTCCATAGGGCCTCAGTCGTGGCGCGCACTCCAGCGGCGACCTAGAACGAACCATTTGTCACAATAATTCACTCCCAGTTATACTTAATTTCCCTTAAATTCGCAATGCTCTATTATATATAATAATAATATAATATTCCACAACTATCACACAACGCCATCTAGTCCCAAGCTAAGCAGAGCTTGTGTTATGGGTACTAGACAACTGATAAACATACTTATATATTTCTAAATACATACATATTATAGATAAATTACACCCAGACACAGAACAAATGATCGTGCTCATCACACAAACATTTGTCCTGGGTGGGAATCGAACCCACGACCTCCGGCATAGCAGTCAGGGTCACTAACCACTAGACCAACAGGCCAGTCACAATTATATTTTTAACCATCGGTGCCCTATCGTAAATTCAACCCTAACTACGGCACTGTTCAGGTAAATGGTGCGTTTGTTTGTGACAAATAGAGTTTTTTTTAAACGATCCTTTATGTTTGTGAGAATTGATTCAAATATTGGTAATTTGTAGGCTAACGTACTCAAGTGAATGCCATCGCTTTTAAACCACCTGCAAACCTCTACTTATACCTGCGGCTGCTCTATTTCTTCTCCTCATCTAGAAGGCAGGAAGAAGCAGTAGCAAACTCTGTTTGATAAAAGAATAACTACACTTAATACTTCTTTTACTAAGCCATAAAAGTACTTCATTTATTATTAAAAAAAGTTGACGAGTGAGTTAATGAATTAAGATGGTCTAATTATTGATTTAAACCTTCGATGTGTACATGAAGGTATCGATAAATTAATTTAATTAAAATATTTAATAATAATTTTCCCTAATGGTACAAGCAAATTTTCTTCCCCGACAAGGCTAATTACAACTTCATGAATATAATGAAATTGATATGGCTAATTACGAAAAAATTGCGTGGGTAGCTTGAAGGAAAATCGAATGATTGGCAAAGCGTTTACGAGTAACTAATTTTAGACGTTAACTATTTAGGGATAGAGATAAATATAGACTGAACAGATGGGCCAAGTAGTCTCCGAAATAAAAGATGTAGACATTTTACTGTCGGCCTATTATATTGAATTACTCTTCCCATCTCGCGACTCGATGGGACGAGAGCGATTCATTTCCCAATAAAGGGGTGAAATGCTTGTCGTACATACTCCTAGGTGTTGGGTTCCGCAACACTCACCACATTTATGTACTCGACAGTCACTCGCCACCTCGTTTCAGAGCCTTTGTGACATCTTCTAACCATCCCTAATTTGAAAGGTCTCCTGGCAAGCTACGTACGAGGTAAATATAATACTGTGCCTCTAGTGAAAAAGGGTATAAGTCCGATTTCATTTAATCGGAATTATACCCTTTTTCACTAGAGGCACAGAATTATTCTCGGCTTTATTTCCATGTAAGTACAAAACTTTGGATTGTTTCCGTAAATAACTTCTAACAATTGATTTGTTCATGAATTCAATCTTTAGCTTGATTGCTTCCATATATAGGTACGGAAGCCCACTTAAATCTGCAATAACTTATCAATTATTTACTTTCCTTTATCTAAGTTCTTCCTAAAATAGCTATTTTATACATCTCTCTTTTAAAACTACCCTTAGATATTAGAAAATTACGCTATTGACCCCATTTTTTTGGAGTTGTCTATTGCTGCTTTCGGAGGAATTATACCGACTAATTTATAAAAAAACTCAATAAATGTATTTTACGGTTGTAAAGATACGGTGGCAATTACCTAAGGATAAATGTTGATTAGATTCGTTTAAAAAGTTTGATATTTTGGTGAATAATAGGAATTCATGTGTTTGTTGTTTTCAACAATGTCATATTACGATGAATTGTTAAAAAATGATTATATATCTAGTCTAGTGTATCCATCCATTATATTGCTTGACCAGTACTAGAATGTTGCATTTTACGAATTTGATCACAAACATTGTATCCTTTTCTTCATTTTCTCTCAAATAAAAGTTAATTATATACTAACTAGGTAATTATTAAAAACATTGATAGGTACTGACAGAGGTGAGTGATAATAATAAAATAATGAAATAATATAATAATGAAACAACTAGTAATCTAAAAGACGTTTATTGCATCTTTTTATGCCAATGATTTAATACTATTACAATGCTTATGTATGATAAAGAAACACGAATGTTGCTAGCTATCACACTAGGTACATATTTAACATAATTTAGCATAACTATTGTAACAAATGTCAGAATTATTTTTTAACTAGATTACTAAATAAATATCAATTTAATCTACAAACCAATAGATAATTAATTTGTACTTCGCTTAATTTACAAAAAAATATTCAACAAATATGTATCATCATGCGCATTTAATACTATACATTTCAAAATGACTACTTGCTTAACATTTTCTAATATCTCGATGCTTCCTACTCTACTTTTCAACATGTTATATGGAATATGCTACATGTAGTATATTTTTAAACGTGGCTATTTTAACAGATACTTTAGTTTTTAGGTCTCGGATAACGTCTACGTGGGCAGGCATTTCTTGGTTGGCGATATATAGATTTTAGAAGTATCTGACGGCTTGCACCGAAGGAGTCCACTGGAAGCCTGCAATACAAAAGTTAATATTAATTCGGCAAACTTTACATATACTGGACAATATTTTGAAATGTAATTCTATAACTTCATGCTTTATCAAGAAAGAAAATATAACAAAAGAAAATACTAACATGCTTAAAGAAGGATAAATCTAGATGAGTGAAATATCTGTTCTTCTTTTTATATTCCAGTTTTCTCATATAAATGTGCTAACTTAAAAGGAAAAATTTTTCTCGAGAAAAAGACCGCATGCAACCTCCCCGAATTGCCTTCATTTGATTTACTAAAAGGCAAAGTGAATCCTTAATGGGACATCCAACTACAGCGTATTCACAACTAATGGGGCAAGCGCCCGAATCAGTTTTCTTTTTGACGATGATTCTCAACATAATGACGAAATAATAAAAGTAAATCATCATGCAGTTGATTGATAGAACTTCTACAATCTACGTTGCTTCGTTTTCGTCCACGACAAAGTTATTTAAACCTTAAGCCCAATGAACTAAAGCTAAGTTACAAAATGACTCGGATGCGGCCTTCTGTGCTTCTACTTTCAGACAGTTTCTGTTTAAGTCTCTAATTTTTGTTTTAAATTATTAATACGTAAGGCCAAAAACTTTGTACATTGTGGTAAATTAAAATTTCAAAACGTCGAACTTCGACCATTGGCAGAAAACTAAAAGTTGTAGTTGACGTTGATGTTACATTAACATAAAAAATGCTATTGATTTATTACTTTATCGTGGATGAAGCTTATACCCAAACATGGGACTACAAGGATATTTTGGCGTTTTATTAGAATAGGAAGGTACCGAAGGACACTTTTGTTTAACAGTGTGTTAAATTGAACAAACAATATGGCGGTGCTAGTTCCAAATTTAATCACGCACCAAAAGATCCTTATACATCTAGAATAAAATAATGTGACCCACCTCGTTTACCGATGTCGTTCAAGAAGTTCCTGTTGACGGCGGCGCGGAAGGCCTGCTGTTTGCGTTCCATCTCCTGGCTCAGCTTCTGGCGCAGCACCGACATCGGCTGGTCGATGGACAGCGAAGGCATGCGCCGCTTCACCCGACCACTGCCAGTCTTCGCGTACCACCAGGTCAAATTAGCTACTATTTCACTCAAAGACTTGACCCATTTTGGGTATGTTGGGGGCATTTAAGAAGTGAAGTATTTTCGGGGTCTAGCCCTATTTCGGGTTGGGATAATATTAAAAGTTGTTAGTTTCTAGTAAAGGATTAGTATTTTCTTTGGAAATGTGGGGATATTTTGAAAGTTAGTAAGTATAACTCAAGGATCAGTATTTTTTATGGGATAATTTTAGAAGTTCGTAAATATCATTCAATTAGTAACCCAATTTTAGTGTGTGTAGGGATATATTTAGGGAAGATAGATGTAAGGTTACATGAAATGGCGGAGATCAAGACAAAAGACATGTGAGTAGGCCACCCGGTGGAACAATGATGAAATACCATATTTAAAAAAAAAGAAAAGCAAAGGATCTTTTTCATATTTGTAATCTTTACTCCTTTAGTTATAAACTAAAGGTAAAAAGTTTACTGATATAAGAACGTAGCTTATAAATAAGTTAATTATTTACTATGGGCCAATTATTATCATCATGAAAACAGTTTGCTTTGTAATCCGAATATCCCAGTGACCTATTTCTGGCTGACGTATTCCCAAACAACAATGACTTTGTTGGACATTTTCGTGAATATGTCAGTCAAATTTCGGGCACTTCAGTCAATAATAGATGAGCTGTTGTTCCCTCAATTCTTAACGCCATTGGTTTTCAGGAATCTCTTAGGGACTTAGCATTCCTTGAACGTTTTCCATTAGCCTAATGAAACAATGGCTGGACCTTATTTACCCGCAGTTTCTTTAAGACCCTGAATATGTACCCTTACTTAAAACGGTATCCGATGAGTGTTCTTTGGCCTACTTTCAGAAGGAATATGATAAAAATAAACAGCTATTTCTATAAAAGAATTATCTTTATTTTGCTCACAACAGATTTTCTACATAAATGTGTTTAGATGCTAATAACAAGGGTAAACTTTGTACAAATCTATATTGGAAGCGCGTAACTTGAATAACGGTTACAAGTCAATCACACGGGGTCTAACAACAGTAGGGTAGGGTAACCACTTCAGTTTTGACTCCTCCAGGATCCTACAAAATAGAAAAAAACTCTATTACACACCGAACTATGCCAACAGAGGATAAAATAAGGGATCATGCACGTTCATCAAAAAATACATGCATCATGCGGGTATTTTCTCAAATCCTGGGAAACTGTACAAACAATTACTCCATCTATGAATTTATTTCATTCCCCAAAGTAAACTCGTGCATATTTCATTATGTTTTCATTTAGAAATTGAAAAATTAGTTCATTCTAACCTCGCTTTCCAACTCTGTCGAGGAAGTTCCTGTTGTTGTGTGCTACTCTCTCCATATAGTTGTTGTAGGCTCCTCGCTGCAGCAGTTCCACCGCGGGGTTGACGGAGAACGAGCGGCGCGTGCGCATCTCAGCGTCGCTACTTGCCACCTTCGTTATACACTCATGTTTATAGTCACTGTACAAATCTTTAGCCCGAAGTGCGCTTGATATATGGAATAAGCAAGCAAGATACTTAGAAATTCGGAAAGAACTCGTTGAATTGAATAGAAACGGAAAGCGTAAAAGCCAAGATTCTGTTGGTTCAAGTTACGAAGAAAACACGTGACTGTTTGAGAAGCACTCTTGTTTTCAAATTGTTTGCATTGCCAGGTAGAAAGCGTATGTAAAGCGAGTGTCTCTATGTCTCGTTACTTTTGTTTCTCCTCTACGATATACAGGGTGACTGGTGAAAGGCAATCAGGGAATGAAGTACTCAAAAATATAAGCAACTTTAACTACGACTCCATTTTAGAAGTATGAAAACGAAATAGTTTCTTTTTTCGAGTTGTTATACCATAAAGGAGCAGCTGATTTTATTTTCAATATTTAATCGTTTATCCCTGTGTAAAACTTCTACTTTTTCGACTACTTCACTCCTTCAAAGTATTGCCACGTTATATAAATCATCTAGTATAGTATTTTATAATTTTAATGGTACGCGGTACGCCAGTACTTTTTCTTTTAGTGGTAATACTTTAAAGTTTACACACACGCTTGCTGGCAACATTTAGAAGTCTGCATGGCAGAGATAATTTGCTCAAAAGTTGAATAGAAGCTGCGGTCAATGCTCGTTAATGCAGAAACTTGTACCAGACGAGTACCACTTAATGTTTCCATACAATTATTTACCTACGTGTGATAGTTTAAATGTTACAGTAAATATAGAGGGCCCGTGCGAATAAAAGTTAACGTTCAGGTAACGTAATTAAATAGTATGCATCGTTAGACATAACGACTACACAGTGTACGGTTGTAATAAAGTCCGTTTCGAGCGGAGCACTGTCCGAGCTACATTATATTGTCTGTGGTAAAACGTAACTCTCCCGTTTGAACTTTTACCACAAATGTTTATTATAAACATGTCCATTTTTGTTTACATTATTTTTTACATTCTTCTTCACAAAATATGCAGACGAATATGAGTATATTCTTTCATAAGAACTTTTGACGTAACTTATGTATTGTCACGTTTATTCTGTATTAATTTTACACATTGTCTATGTATCGTAATTAATATAACTAACTTCTTAATTGCTCCGATCGTTATGTTATTACTGTATAAACTGAAGAGTTAGTAATATACGTGTTTATTTATTCCGAATTTAAATCCAACAATAGACGGAGAACTTAAACGATTATCGACCGTGAATGAAAGACAGGAGAACTCTAATTGCCTCAATTTGTTTTTAGTAATTACAGGGACACTTTTGCCGTAACAAAGTGAATTTTGCGTCCAAAAGTGAGAAAATTGTGCAGAGTGACCAAGATTCGAGATTTTGAGGTAATATGAACGCATTGTTTTACCAAACGAGTTTCAATTTTGAGCTTTGAAATTACCTTTATAAGTCTGTAATTCTAATGAAGCATTTTGACAAGATTCTTAAAGGCAAATTAAGCTTAAGCCAAGTATCGTAATTTTTAATCTTTGTACGCTTATGCATCTTGTGCGTTGAGGTTTTCGCGTGATGATACAAACCACCCTTAACCATTTTCCTTAGGCATATAATATAAAAAAACAAAGAAGTTTATTTACCTGTGAGTCCCGGGGCATATCAGCGAGGAGGTAAAGCCAGGGTGCGCCAGCAGAGTAGCGGGCCGCCATCGGTGACATCGCATAGAGGGCCTCCTGTCAATTAATTGGTACATCATTATTATATTTATTTTATTTTATCCTATTCGGGAAACTTACAGCTAGTTTATATAATTTTCTTAATTGATAAATATTTGAAGGCCATTTACAAGTTTCCACAGCTAAATAGTAGGTAGGTATACAATAATAATATACGGAGTTGTGTTCGATATTTAGCTTTCTAAAGAACGAACTTTTTGGTAAAAAAGCTGACGAGATTTAGAGAATTTTATGTACGGCCAAAATCGTAAGGATCGTAGCAGCACGCGTAGCAAGGCGAAATTGGCGATTCTATCTTTATTCTACCAAGAAAAGACAAAGTTATTTCATCGTTATTTCTATACAAATCGACTGTTTTTTACACAAGTATGAGATTCGTACACCATTAAAGAATAGAAATATATATCTTCTATATTTTATACATTGCTATGCTTAAATCGATAAAATCTTTCGCGTTCTGTCACTTTGTCTATTCTCGCGTCAACAAAAATTTTTCTTCGGCGCCATGCTACGCGTGCTGGTCACGCTAAGTGGTTTCTGCCTACCCACAGCAAACAAGCAAGAGTCCCAAGGTAAGTAAACACTCAGAAAATAGTGAAATCAGTACTAATATTATAAATCCGAGCAGTTTATTTGGTTGAACGCGCTAATCTCACTAACTACTAGGAACCTATTGGTTCGAATTGAAAAAGTATTTTTGTGTGGGATAGTCGAGGAAGACTATCTCACTAACATCACTCTACTAGCAATAGGAGCTGAGCAGCGGAAAACCGCGGAAAACTAGCTATTTTTTAATAAAAGACCAAATTCAACTTTTGTGGGCTTTGAGTCGATCGAGCGTGTTAATCTCGTTACTAGCTGGTTTTAAAAGCCCATGGCAACATCATATTTAGTATTTTTAACATAGCAACATTATATTTAAAACCATAACCAACCAGAGGCATCTCCTTACGAACTTGTTGATACAGTGGAAATTCGTACAAATCCCCAATACTCTTTGTATTCTGTTCGTTCGCGAGCATGGCATATAAGAAAATATTGTAAATAAAATGTTTTCCGACTTTCTGTTTGCCTGCGGCTTGTAAAAAAAAAGTACCTATTGAAACATTTTTCCAAATAAACAATCGTAAAAATTGTACGTGTTTTGGTTATAACACTTATAACATAAAGAGTTTCGCGTCGGACAACTTTGTCGAGTTGTTACAAACGTGTGGTCTAACTCAAACTAACCGGGCTACTAATTGGTTTCGCATGTAAACATTGGCATCACTACTAACTGAAACTGAGGCTCGACCTGAATTTTGTGCGTCGGAAGATTTTACTTGTGAAACTGTTATGTCATATTAACATAGACATACCTACGAACCATGTAGGTATGGTACCCATACAAGGTTGGATTGGAAACATAGACACTGACTTGACTGGCCTTAAAGTTAAACGTCTTATTTTGACTAGCAAACTACCAACTTTTCAATAGTACCTAATACCAATATGAAAAGCTTTTACCGGAATACCGATACCTTTTTCAAATTTTCACGATTTCAGAATTTGAAATGTAGTTAGTGCTTATGAGTTTCCTAACAGTTAAATAAATCTACCTGGTTTCATTAAACTACTTAACTTTTTCTCTGGTACTGTCTTATATTGACTTTCAAGGATAAAGGATTCACATTTGTCTTTATAAAATGTCAATTATAAAGTGTGTACGTGTGCGGGTGTAAAGATGACACAATAATATTCGTCAATGTTGACACTATTAATTTCATCATATTTTTATTCGTTGGGCCATAAGATAGGCGGCCAATCGACCTCTGATTACTACAAATCGTGTGTACATTTGCTCATATTTGTGCAAACATTTCGAATAACCGCGTGGGTGTTTGTACCGCTGTCTTATTTTTTGGGTAAATAGTCTAATCTAAGGATAACACGTGAGCAAACCACCGCTTAATAACTTTAGTGTTCAATTTATATAGGACCTTACTATTATTGTAAGAAGGTTGGTTATGTATTCATTGACCTTATCGCTGTGTGTTTATTTTTTTTTTCAATTCGTTCTGACCTCATGAAAGTACGCGTCACGTTACGGTGACTTTGACGTTAATCTGGAAATATAGTTTCGTGGTCGTACGCTAGGTGCGCTTCTTCATTTTCCATACAATAAAAGAACGTCATAAAATACAGCGCCCTGTAGGGTAAAATACGGATATGTTGTGCTAAGGCCCCTGGTCCTTTAGTCAAACAGCACACGACAATCTTTATCGCTCACCAGTCACTAATATATTTTCAACTTTATACCGCAGCGCGTAAAGTTGAAAATCTATTGAAGTTTACAGATCGTTTTCTTTTGTTTCGTTCGTTATCGCTCAACAGTATTTAAGAGATTTTCAACTTTATGCGCTATTTTTAAGTGACTGCTTGTCGTCTGCTGTCGTGTGCTGTTTGGTCTTTTACTTTACAGCGTCTCTCCAGTAGTTACAGCGTTTCTTGTATGGAAAATGGAACAGCGCTTCTGGTGTGCGAAGAAGGAACTCATTTTTAGGGTTCCGTAGTCAACAAGGAACCCTTATAGTTTCGCCATGTCCGTCCGTCCGTCCGTCCGCAGTTTAGCTCAGAGACGCACAGTACTAGAGAGCTGTAATTTGGTGTAAATATACAGATTTGTTGTGCCGAAAAAGTGGTAAAATAAAATCTAGTAAAATATTTTTTTTTAGGGTACCTCCAGTACTTACACGTAAAGTGAGGATTTTTTTTTTCTCGCGTACCCCTTACTGTGGGGTATCATTAAATAGGCCTTTAAAAAATAATGGTAGTTTCCATTAACAATTTTTTGATAAAAAAATTCGTTTGTGAAATATTAAGCTTTAAAGTGTTAAATTTTGCTCGATTTGAGTGTCCCCCCCCCTCTACCAGCTAAACGGTTATGTTTGGGGATGTGAAAAAATTCACAATAGTAGTATATATAACGAAGTTTAAAAGAAAATTATCATGACTAAGTAGGCTTTACAACTTTACGAGTAATCGTCGACCAACTTATAAAATGTACTTGATATCATATTTTCTTAAACAAAATGTATCGGAGACAACTGCAAATGTAAGTTTGTCAACTTTATTTTTACAGCTTTTTTATGTATGTTTTTTGGGGATAGGTAGGTTTTTATCGTCAACAATTTTTAACTAAATTCAAAAAAAGGAGGAGGTTCTAAATTCGTCGTAATCTTTTTTTTAATGTATTTTCCCCGATTTCCCAAAGACTCCTGGACCGATTTTGAAAATTCTTCTTTTTTAAATTAAATTCAGCGAATCATTTTGCCTAAGTATTTTGATGGGCAACTACGGAACCCTACACTGTGCGTGGCCCGACACGCACTTGGCCGGTTTTTTCCTTGAAAATTGTCAATTTGAAATTGTCAGAATTCCAGTTTACTTTACGTCTCAAATACTGAAAATTCGTGCTAAGGGTACTGGTTTGTAAGCTTCATTCGGCTTGTTAAGAACTTACGTCATCAGGTGCGGAGGAGTCCATCTGTACCATGTCGAGTGGTGAGAGGGAGTCGGGAGCGGGCGCCGCCGCGACGCCAGAGCCGGCCGCCACCAGCACAGCGCACCAGAGAGCCCACCACATCTACAACAAAAACATAGGGAAAATGTGTAAGTGAGGATGGCAACAACTACTGAAGGGATTATAATAATAATATTCCACAACTATCACACAACGCCATCTAGTCCCAAGCTAAGCAGAGCTTGTGTTATGGGTACTAGACAACCGATAAACATGCTTATATATTTCTAAATACATATTATAGATAAATTAAACCCAGACGCAGAACAAATGATCGTGCTCATCACACAAACATTTGTCCTGGGTGGGAATCGAACCCACGACCTCCGGCATAGCAGTCAGGGTCACTAACCACTAGACCAACAGGTCAGTCATTTAGATAAGATTTGACATGCACGTCGTTTTATAGTTTTTTTTATTTGGTGGAAAAATCATCAAATGAGTCCACTGGCCTATATTCTTTCGTGTGAAGCGGAAGTACCTACAGTCCCCATTCCGCTCCAATGTGACTCGTGCTGAATAGAATCCACCATGTTCCTCCAATTATCCTTTACGTTCCAGGGTCACGGTTACCAGTGTGTTGGTTGGCAGGCGTTTGACCCTTGACTACGTGCCGGAGTTCCCAATCAGACGGCGAGGTACCCAATATTCGCCATCTGCATGTCGGTTGAGCAGTGGTGGCCAAGCGGGTATCGGTCCCGACTTACGAGTTGTAGGTCGCGGGTTCGAACTCCGCTAGGCGCTGTTTTTTGAGAGCAGTGGTGATGAAATAAATTACACAAAGTGTAAGAAAGGTGAAAGAAAACATCTTGAGGAATCCGGCATGCTGCCCTAGATAGAACCAAACATTCCAAGACATGTGACATCTGCCAACTCACAGCACGCAGCTCAGCAGACGATCGCTCAGCCACTGTGTCAACCGTGCCGTTATTTAAATATCTAGATACTAAAATTATAAAGAAGTATTTGTTTGTATGTAGGGGGTAATCTCCGGAAGTAATGAACCATTTTTATAAATTGTTTCACTGAGCACGGGTCAACTAGTTAAGTTAAAGACTATAGCTTCTGGATTCCTTCTACATACAAACTTTAATTGTGGCAAATTGTATACCTCTCGCGTCAGTGTCATTTTCGTAGAAAGGAGTGCAAAGTTTTGCTTGACGTATTAATAGGTATACTTACATATTATAAAGAAATTACCGAAGTTATAATGTTATGGACATATTGTCTCAAGTTCCCAAAATAACTGAGTGCTGTTGAACTTTGCTACAAAATAACGACTTCGAAACACCATCAAAAGAAACAAAAAACTTGATATAGTTCACTTTCTTTCACTTCCTCTATGTGTTTATGAATATTAAAATGCAAAACTAAGCGTTCTAGTAAGAGCGATCATTTCCTTTGACTTTTACAATGGCGGCCAAACGCTCGTTTCGTGGCCTCGTGTGCATTTTTGGAAGGTGTTCTCATAAATATTCAGAAGTTCGCATTTATTCCCATCACGCTTCTCGTCGCTAACCGCTAAGTTTTAAACCGGAGTTCCCATTAACCCGATCTCAGAAACGGTAACAGTAACCCTTAATACAAATTCGTAATTACGTAAGGAGACATTCATTGTTGTTGATTCTCCAATCCAAATCCTCCAGCAGCTTCTAAAATGAAGTAGGTTGGTAAAATAGGACACAGCTTCTTCGGTTACCAAAATAACTAGGTGAGCATTTGGATTCATAGACATGCCAAGCGTCCTCAGATGATGATTAAGAAATTCAGTGGCTTTAACTATTTTCGTAATGAAAATTGCTGTCTTGGAATTCCATAGCAGTATTTTCAGTGCACCACTGACTACTTCTCCATTTTTATTTTTTATGGGGTGACTGGTAATTAGTGTACGATACTACACGTGATTGTGCTCATGATAACAAACGATTTTTATTATGGGAGCAAAGCCGAAATCTTCAAAAAAATGTCAGCTGTTCAGTACATTAAGCAAACTGAACAGCTGATTTTTTTTTTCTAGTTTTCAGATTTGTACCCATAGTAAAAGTTGTTGGTTATCATGAGCATAATCACGTGTTTAAGTACCTATCGTACACTAATTACCAGTCACCCTATATTTGTGCAGTCTATTTAAAGATTGTCTGGAGGAAATCGCTATTAGCGTTATGACCGCCATTGTATCCATAGAATTAGTAATGCTATACAACAGTTGTCTAACAATTTTCGTGTACAATATTTATATCCTGTCTTCTGTCTATCTATTTTGATTCATCCATTCATTTAAGCCATTTTAGTAAGTAACCGGATACTGTATTATCAAAAACTTTTTGACAGATCGCAAAGGATTTAATGTTAAAATAACTTTGTTAAACAATTGGTATCTGTTGGATAACAAAACTTTTGACGGCTCTTTAAAACAATACTTTGATGGAATTTGAGTTATTATTCGCAAAAGAGAAATGAGGATGTCAAAATAAAAATGGCAACACAAAAGTGAGTTTCAGCAGGTATTTTATAAATTTATATTTTTTCCCACGGGAAGGGCGGGAGGAACTGTCCGACTCGTACTGACTTAAATCCACGGTGTCCTTCAATAGCCCTTTACGCTCCAGGGTCACGGTAATTGGATAAGTCCCGCGACCCCTGCACGCTCAGGCCCCGTCATTATGCTGACACTCTTTGAGGCGTGCGTGGAACACAACGCATATTGCGGTTTTCTGTATAATATTTATTTTGTTTCATTACCTATACAGTTCACATAAGATTAAAGCAGAAAATCCGAACCGTAAAACCGGCCAACATTGCCCTTGGCGGATATCTTTGCCCAAACACGAAAAATAACTAAAATTTTGAATTGTTAACAAATTTAAATAGCTGACAACATTATTTAATCTTTCGGGTAAACTAGACTATTTTTCTGACAAAACGAAGTATTATTTACTTCGCTAAGTTCACTCAGTTGTCGGCGAGACATGTTTAAAGTAGGACTAGTCTGAGGTGGTGCAAAAATCTTGTTTTACGTTTTTACACACTGACAGCGTACGACATCTCTCAGGTAAGTTATTTCAATATTCCAGGAAGAAAAAGAACCAAGCTTCATTTCTATGCTAGTTTGAGACAAATAAAACGTAAAATCTTCAAGATAATGCAGTGGGCAATGATTCCCGAGCTTGCGTGAACATAGGAGTGACAACATTGCCCACAGCAAAAATCGTGTTAGGGATGGCAAGCATTATATCTAGTAAGAGTTAACTCAATTTTATCAACCAAAATGTTTTTATAATTCCTATGTTAAAACTCTTTATAAAAGTAAATACTATATTTTTATGTTACAACGTCTGCCTGGCATGCCTTGCAATGACTATTTTTCCTTGTAATCTTTGTTATACCATTTTTTTTAAATTTCTTTGTAAGATTTGTTTTAGAATCTTTATTATTAACCTTAAGTATAATAATACGTGCAATTTATAACTATTGTACCTGACTGATTTCTTATTTATATAAAGATTTTATTTAAAAGCAGATTATTATTTATTACATTAGTGTGTGGCAACCCTAGCCCACCGTTTCAGTTTGTATGAAAAAGCAGCTGGTGTGTAGTGTAACATTGCCCACCTCAGTAAAATTAAAAATATAACGTTTTTGATATATTGATCACGAAGTATGGCAACTTTGCATGATTCACTAAAACATATCTTATTTTCAAAGCTCTAGAGCTGATAGTTTTAGAGAAATTAAGGGTGGGCAATGTTGGACGGTCGTGCGTATAATTTTGCCCGGCTCTTTAATTGCCTTTTTCTCGGATTCTGTTAAAGCTAGAAGCTCCAGATTTCGTGATTCGAAGCCTATAATAGTAATTGTTACCATGGTGTACTTGATTACGAGCTCTGATCAATACTTTTTTCGTAATCTCAAAAATAAGAAAAAAAGCGGGCAATGTTGGCCGGTTTTACGGTAATCTGCGAACTCATCAGTTTAAAAATGAAAATGATACCTATTGCTTAGTTACAATAAAGATCATTTCTACGCGCCATGTTAAATTGTTTTTGTTTTCGGTATTTGAGGACAAGATTTGTATAAAAAATCGAAAAATGGGCTGATGGTTTTGAAGCCGTACCGAAACCATGAGCTAAATAAAGATATAACATAAAAATCTCATAGAAACGACCTACAAAAATGTCAGTAAATGCTGCGAAAACGTGTAAAACTAAGTAAAAGATATTGTAAATCAGAAAGTAAAAGAGCTTTAGTTTTACGAGTCTTATTCGAAGCGATTGCAGGCGCGGGTTGAGACGCGCGACTTATCGGCTTTGCTCTGACGTCGGATATTTGTCCGCCATGAGATTAGCTCATCTTGCACAGTTTTTATTAAAAACGTCCATTTACTTGGACGTAATCTTTCACTAAAATAAACATGAAATACATATTTTGTGAAATAACTTAGCTTCTTGCAATAAGAATGGTTAAATTCTGAACGGTTCTTTATAAAAACTTTCTAGCTAAACTACTTATAAGAAAGCAATTAGAATTTGTTTGAAATATTAGTTTCTTTCATAGAAAATAGTGCTAAAAAATTGTAACTTGCAATTTTCAATTTTTTTTTTTCTATTGGTTATCGACTTTCAACCGATTGTATATTTAGGGTTATTAATAAGCATTTATTTTCAACTATTTTAAGAAGAAACTATACATGAAAAAATAATTCGATAGTAACTGTAACTCGGTTCGCTTTTGGATGACGTCAATTCAGAAAAGTAGAAAAAATCTCCACGTCAGTTGCGTTGTTTTTGTGCAAATGACAGGAGCTTTTAAATAAAACAAGCAGAACGAGGAAGGAATGGTAAGCGGAAATTCTTTAGTAAAATATCACTGTTCATATTTTTGTCAATTTACAAAGATATTAAATATTTTGTACAATGAAGATGGCTAACCGAGTGACAAATAGTTTTGTGAGGTAAGGTAGGTGCTTTGAATCGTGACACGAATCAAACAGAGTGCCCTAGTTCCAAGTGCCCGTAATTTGTCATCGCACTGTCCACTCGAGATTTGGCCAAGTGTCCAACTAAACGGGAGAACTCTATTTACGTAGGATCTGTTTCAACAACTGGACGAACTCGGTCTGTTTATGGTTGACCCACCTGTCCCGCAGTGATAAACACTCGTTAGACATCCAACTGCACAATTTAATTAATGTTTATTTACTCTGAACATTGAATAAGTACTAATAAAGTAATTAAGTCTCCAAAGAAGAAGTTATTTATAAATTTGCAGATTACAGTGAAAATATAAACGTTAAACCACCGAGAGTAATATTTTTATACGAAAGAGAGGAGCTTGTATAAATGAACGAAATGTAAAAGTGGAAAATAAAAGATAATTTGAGTAATATGAGAGGTGCTCGTTGTAGCAGGTGCAGATGGTAATGTAGCAATGAAATCACATTAAATATACATGCGCTGCGCAACAATTGGACCCACAAAGGGAAAATATGATAACTGGAAAAATTATACACGTTGTAGTTAATATTATAAAAACTGAAAACTCTGTTGAAGTATTCACAAAGCAATGCATTTAAACAATTTCGAAATAAATCCACCTTATTCTGACTTATTCAAAATACAGACAAGTACGAGTGTGTTTACCTGTTTCTAAACGTTAATTCCTTTTTAGTAGCTAGTGGGCTTAGAGCAAAACCTTGTTACAGACATCTGCAAGAAATTGCGTGTCTGAAATCTGAAAGGATCAACATCGTACGAAGGTCTAAACAGGATAAAGTATATTGGCAGTTAGTTGGAGCTCAGATTGATATTATAACTGGTCTGTGTAGAGGCAAGTGATAGTTTACGAACAATGCAGGTTTGTTTCACGCCATCAGGGCGTAGCTCCGAGACCTTTTGTTTGGCGGCCGAACTGGACGCCCCGCGGAGATTGCTATCCGTTTCTCTGTAAAATGACCGCCACAAGTTCGGCACGGATGCTGTAGCCTGGAGCTCTAGCCAATTTCCGATAAAACTGAAACTGTGCACTTAAATTTTATAACATTTCTGCTACAAGTTCCTGAGCTTCGAAGATACGTTTGTAACCTAACCCTTTTATTACTTCACCGATTTTGACAATTAATTACAACGTTACATCGTTCAGTGATTTTCCTAATATCCGTTGTTAGTTTGGTGTTTCGTAGTAATATTAATCTGTGTTGCCAATGTGAGTGAAGGTTGTATTATTACAACATCCGCTATAATATTGTAATTAGTTATTGCGTATCGTAATTATGGTTCGGCTATAAGTTTAGGTTCGAGCTTTTACACATATTTGTTCAACAAATGTATTAATATTGGTTTATTCATTAATCATTCTGCTAATTCACTATATTTTTTTCTTTCATAAGAAGTACTAAAACTATGTGTGCGTCAAATGGCTCTTTTCGAGAATTAAGATGAACTTACAGTATGAGCTGTTATTTTCAAAAATCTTCCAGTGTTACTCGATTTTGTTATTGAAAAAGTTCTTTAGCAAACTTGATGCCTCTGTATTACTAGCGAATTTAAGATTTTTGACTTTTCTTGTCTACAAAAGTCTTTGACCCATAAATAAAGCGTAAAGTGCGTTCACATAATATTATCCCGAGTATCGATTTTAATGTTGTATTGTTTGTTTATATTATAACGGATATTGACAGGAAATTAATATGCAAATATATTCGAATAAAACAACGTTAACTCAACCCTTGACTTGGGAATATAACCGTGATTTATAACAAAAGGTTACACAACTATGATCAACTATAGCTGTGTCAGCGGTTTCTATGTGTTATCTTAGTTATAAATTATCCATGTATCGACTTTCATCCAAATCCTTTCAGTCGTTTTTGTGTGAAAGAGCAAAAAAAACATCCATCCCAACAAACTTTCTCATTATACAATATTGGTAAGAAAGGTGAGATAGAATTTTGTCTTTTTAATTATTAAGGCCACGCATGAATACGACCGGAGAGGTAGGCAAAGCAAAAGGTTGCATCTGAGGGAGGAAACTGCCTTCGGAGTTGACCGCACCGAAGATGGAGGGACGACCGGAATAGACTTATGGGATAAATATGGGCAGAAATTGCACAAAATGAAAACGCTTGGAAGGAGAATTTTTTTTAGCATGGTAAAATCATCAAGTGAGTCCTCCCACGCCAGGCAGGGCGAGACTGTCCGACTTGTACTGACTAAAATCCACGGTATCCTTCAGTAGCCTGTTATGCTCCGGGGTCACGGTAACGAAATAATCCCGCGACCCAGGCAAGGCTTTGGCCCTTTGAAAGGAGACATGGAAAGTCTTTGCGACAGTATGAAAATGCTGACCACTTGTGTATGACCAACATTATTTTGCATTTGCAATGGTGTATGGTGGAGAGAATTTAGAAAGTTTTCCTACATGACCTAACATTTATTAATATTGTCAGTATCCATAAGAAAATCATCATTAAGAAAAAAATACTATTATTGGGTTCTGTGAATATCACCACATATTATTGTAATAATATGTTATATGTAGACCATAAACTGTTTTTTTTATATCATCGTGGTAAAATCATCAAATGAGTCTTCCCACCCCTTACTGTCAGACTTGTACTGACTAAAATCCACGGTGTCCTGCAATAGCCCTTTACGTTCCGGTGTCACGGTAAGGAAATAAATCTCGCGACCGACCATAAACTGGCTTAGGATATACAATTTTGTACAATGCTAAATCGTGGACCACACGCAATAGCTTAATCTTTATAAATAGTAACCAAAGCTTTTAGTGGTCCATAAATAGGATCACGTTTTGATCTAAAAATAGGAGCACTTTAACTTGTTTTCAATAGACGAAACCTGGTCAATGAAATATAGCAGGTTGTTTTGCTTAGTCACAACGACTGAATGGCTTGTACTACTGTGGTGTGGGTCACTGTCACTATTACTTTCTGATAAGCCAGCGTGCCCTGCACGGCGACCACTTTGTTCAGCAGAGTCCCTTTTTGATTAGATCTGTTGACTTATGTCTCGTGTGTCATTTCACAACAAAACATGGAGGAAATAGATGTTGACGAAAATAGAGAGTAATTTACATAAGAAGAGAAGAAGCTTGATTTTCGTCTTAGACAGAAAACATCTTCCAAGTATTGTTATATAAGTACATGCGATACATCGGTATAATCAGCTTAGCACATGTTTCCACTGAAATCGTATTCGCAGCACTCTGGAAAACCGAAGCTGGCTATAAAACAGAATGCAACAAGTGTCACAGACAACTTCGGTACGACAAATATTGACATCGTTGCTCCGGACCGGAAGTACGCAGCGAATGGCGTTTCCTTTCGTCCTCCCGACTTCTCGGTACCAATACTATTTGATCCGCAATTTCGAAAAGGTTCATACCTTCATATAAGCAACCTATTTTATATTCACAGGCCTATTTGCACAATGAAACAATCCCGCAGAGGTAGCTGATCATAATTTGATTGGATCATCAGCGCAAAATTGACTATCAATAGGTTTTCAGCAGCCTGTGTGTTAAAATGAATGATTATCGGCTCATGCATAAATATTTTTGTGGTTTTATTCAGACAAACTTACTTTGATGCGGTTTTCATTATCGTGGCTTGCAAAAGCGACAGAAGTTGAGAAACTTATTTTGTAACTAAGCCACTGTGGTTTTGGACAAAAGAGTTGGGTAATTTCTATTGGTCAGGTTACGAAACTCTAATAAATTAAATGATCCCGATTCACTTACTAACATAATATCGGATAAAAGAAATATGAAAGAATAGATCCATACAATGTATTGTTAGAGTCTCCTTACAAAAGATTAACAAAAGAATATGTTCGTAAACAATGGAAAATAATGATTATGTTCGTGATTACATACTCACATAATTTGATCAAAGAGCCAATCCATCATATTTATTTGTTATCAAAATATATTTCTCAAAATCATGCTTTTGTAAAGTAAGAATATTGAATAATAAAAGCAGTAGGTATTAAAACTTAGCTGTATAGGTAGGTACATTAGTTGTCAGACGCTACAGACCAAATAATTAAGAAAAGTACTTTTGTCCTTGCTAAAATATAAATTTTACGATTATTGAAGACGAATAATTGGAGTCATTTGAAATGTCTGCCTTTCAATGGCATTTTTATGAGAACGAGCGGTTAGGTCACACTGAAGGTAAGAACTTACCATGTTTGATAAAGAAGTGTGTGAACGGAATACGGGATGAATCTGTAACCAAAAGAAAATACAATTAGTACTAGAAAGAGAACGTGTGTGAAATAATAATACAAAACTAAACAGATACAGACTAATCTACTCATCACATTACTGCGTCAGATTAATTTTAATGAAACAGTATTAAAAGAATTCCTAATTAATTTTCCAGTACGTTTTCAGGTAGAATTCAGTCACGAATAATGTAATATTCGATATCATGTTGCATTCAGCGTAAAGGGAAATGATCGACATGACCCAAATTCGAAGCACCAGGGCAGCATTCGAATGAGGACGTATGGTTTGGGAAAAAATTGAAATGTCAGGCGCATGAGGAGTTGCATCAATGGCGGCCAGATGAAGATTATTAGATTAGCCCGCAGATCTCTGATGTTCCAGTTCTAAGTTTACGTTTTGTGAGCTGGATCAACTGAATTTTTCATTTCGAGGTACTGTTCGAGTTCCGACTGTATTTGTATGCAAGCATTGTATAATTTGTTTTTTCTTTGTCGTGTCGCATTTCAAGTTTGCGTTGCAGGATCCCTTTTAGCAATTACGGTTATAATTTTTGTATTTGTGTGTTTGTTACTAGTTTTCACCGAGTTAAATTATTGTTAATTGTCTAGATATGTAATTTATAACAATAAATGAGATTTGCTTAAATACATTGCCTTTAGAAATAGGTATATATTGTTGACATTGGCAATCAGCGTTGCCGTAGGAACAGATTTAATGAACATCACAAACACGTTTGAAGGTACCGTTCTAAACGATAATGACGCCTATTTAAGCCGAAGCATGTCGGTATTATTATCACTATTATCTTTAGAAATTTTGTAAAAGCATAGCTCCGCAAATAGCACCTTTGTGCTTAGAGGAATAGTTGGGGAAACTTGTTTCTTCGAATCAGAAACATTGTTTGCGCAGTATTCTGAAATCATTTCTTGAGGATCCAGGTATTTGCGATGGAAGTCACGCAATCTTTTGGGAATATAAATAGAAAATGATTTAATGTGCAGCAATTCGTGTTTGGGAGATGGGTACAGATGCCAGCACATTAACCCATCCCTAATCTGTGATATATAGATTTTCTACTTTATCACAAAAGTAGAAGTTTCATTTCGATTAGATAAAAATACTTAGTACAAATTGGAAAGTTGATATGGGTCTGTACAATATTAGAACACATGACCACCTAGATTACATTTTATCTATGAGGTGCTATCTGGCATTTATTCTTCACTAACGAGACCCTAAGTCTTCACACGCGAAAAGAAAAAGATTTCGATTTTTCAAAGTGATCGCAAACTTTTTTGATGTGTGTACTGTACAATACAAAACTTGTCCTAAAAATAATCAACACAAAAAAAGAAAATATCAATTTTGGTGCAATCGGTCGGAAGTTATGTACGTACACGCAGAGAAATGTATACGAGAACTTCTGGTTGCAACCGTGACAGCAAGAGTCACTAGTTGACTTTACGTCCTTGTTATCTCTACTACTTACTTAGTATTTATTACTAGAAATATTGTAAAGTCAACAAGTAAGTCTTGCTGTCACGGTTGCAGAAATTCTCGTAGGGGTACCCAGAAATTTCTCTGCGAGTACAAACACAGACAGACGACATTGTTTTCTATCTACTTTATATAAACAAAAATTCCACACAAATCAGAGTCAGCAGTACATTTTGTTTGGAAATAGGTTTAACCTTTTCGTAGGCAAAGCCGCATCTTGCTAGTATCATCATAAAGAAATCAGAGATCTTTTCTGTATTTACTAAAAGATGGGAACAGGTGTTGTACTAACATGTGTTACCTAAAGCGGTTTACGTCACGTACGTAGAGGTATAAGAAATAAGTGACGTTACTTCTTTAAATATACAAAAGAAGTAAACATGAAAAAATTGGAATATTTTCTCTTGTATTTTCGCTTGTAAGGAGTGTTGTGTTTTTTTTTTTTGTTATAAATGTGAAGTTTGGTAAAAAATGTAGAAGCAAACACTGAAAATTCGTAAACTGCCGCTTTAGGCGAAATCATTGGTTAACTACTTCATTACGACATTTTAACATTCAGTGTGTGTCCATTTAATGTTGTTAGTGGGCAATGTTGTTTATTAGGTATATTATGGCATAAATAATATTATGTATAAAAATACCTATTTGCTATCGCCACTCCTTCCATTATAAACTTTAATTATCCACTTCATACTCCTGGGTCTGAGTAATTTTTGTAAAGTTACAAAAAATACTTTTTCCCTTCAAGTATAAACATTAAGATTTAGCTACAGACACTGTGATAATTCTTTAGAAATGCAGCATTAAAATGGTTACGCTACATTTCTAAACACTATGACAGGGGCCGCCTTTAGAGGGCCAAAGCCTGCGAGGGATCGAATTACTGTGGATTTTAGTCAGTACAAGTTTGACGGTCACTCTGCCCTGGGTGGGAAGTGTCATTTTTGCCGATAGTCAAAAAGTCAAGTGTCTGTTACTAGGTACTGCAATTTGCAAACAGTTCGACATCGACAAACCAAATCTGCGCAAACCTTTGTAGCATTTTTCGCTGTCACACGTGAACTATAAATTAAGAGGGGTATCGACGCCGAGGTAGCACCAAGTGAATGCGAACGACGCGTAAGTACCGACGAGCGCTGATTAAGGGAACAATGCTTTGTCCCACGCGGAGTGATCGATCCCAAGTTCTCAACCGGTCAACACTTCAAATGTAATTGACGAGCCGAATTACACCTAGCGATATTTAGTTGATCGAATTATTCCGCCCACCGATAATTTGTTTGCTTATTAATATTATTTGAACGAGTTAATAAAGGTCATTTTATTTTGGTTGGCGGTTTTTGCCACAGAATAAATATTTTATCATTGGTTATGAATGAACTACGGTCCAATTTAAATATAAAAGATATCTGCATCGGAAAGACATATTATCGTTGTCATATATCGTATTTCGAAACCTTTCTTTTATTTTTGCACGCCCCTGAAGTGAACGTAAACATGTATCTCTTTCTTTTTGTTCCCATTGTACTCGCGGTAAGTACAGATATGTACAAAGCGAGCAAGCAAGCATGTACCTTAAAGAAACACTTTCCAAGAAATGTACGACACCTTAACATGATGTTATAGATTTACCAATGCAGCACCAATGTCGATAAAAAGTTAGATTGTATTATGTAAATATTCACAAAACAGTTCGCTAAGTGATCTACCGCAGTGCCGAGGTACACGTAAAACTTTTAAACACTGAAATTGATTTTCCTCGATAAAACTTATGGACTCGAACCAAATATTATGCCAAGCAAACTTTGAAGGGGGAAAATGAAGGGTAAAGTAGCTGTTCGCGCCGATTTAAATAAAGAAAACATATAAGATGAAATTAACAAAAAAAATTATAGAATGTTTTAAGGGTTAAAGTTTATTTTTCGTGATCATCGCCCGTCTGCTCAGATTAGAGCAGATGTAGATTATCGATAATGACAGCTTGGAAAAGCAAGAATGGTTGTTATTACTCGAGCCTTAAGGTAGGAAAAGCCCAAATATGTAAATCGATTTTCTCCAAAACGAGATTTTAACCCCGACCCATTGATTAGATTCGTGACCCAACTGTGGAAGTCCTTATATGGTAAGTGGTACATGGTACTTCTCTACCGTTGTCACCGACAACTATTGTTCAAATTAATCAATAGTCAATTACTGTACAATATTCGTTAGTTAACCACACAATATAAACTGTAGACTGTAATAATACAATTACGGGGTGTATAATACCATAATAATTTAATAATTATTGGACAAACGTACGTGTTTCGAGTGAACTATGAGAACAAGCCGGTACGTGATAGTGAAGTTTAATGGACGCAAGATAATCTCGATATCGAGTTATTACAGCACTAATTACTAACAATTATATTGGATTTGAGTCTATTGACAAAATCTGGCCTTTGTTTACAATGTCTGAATAGCTTTATTATATTATACGCTGGAGTACTAATGGATATATAAGGGATCGACTATTTACTCGGAATTAAATATCTGAGGGGCTGGATTGTGTAACGAGTTTTATGTCTATTCCTAAAAGCCTCTACGTACTGTCCTTGGTTAACTAAGCTATATAAACTTTAACACCTACTTAAAGTTTTGAAGCCGGCTTTTTATCACTAACCTTTATAGTTACAACTCGGTTGGGAAATCTAGTGCCAAGTCAAAATCTTAACGGGTCCCGGCTTTTATTCTTTCTGTAATTTGTGTTGCAGTTTGTTAAGGGCGTAATAACGCATAGTAAGTACTAACCGGAGTTTACTTCCACTTTCGACGAACGGGCCGTTTATGTAAATTCATTATTGTTACACGAAAGGGAAGTTGGTTGTAACAAGTAAAAAACAGTCGCATATCTAATCTAACAAATGAATGAATGGATAGATGATATTCTTTGGAAAGAATTCGCTACGCATGCGTTAATGCGTTTAATATTCATAGAATGGATTCGGATGGTTTGATGATGATTTAGATTTTGATGAAACTATCTGTAGTTTAAATAACCTGGATTAACAAACACATAGTATACTTTTCATCTCGGTTTTACGTTCTAGGATAATAAGTCAATAAAGCCGTTGGCACCAGCAAGTCCGTCATTATGTGACTGTTATTCTTTTGTTGTGTAAAAAAATTATGAATTTAGTTTATAAGTTGACTGACAACCTCTCACAATTTGAAAATATAGCCTTTAATACGCGCTGATAAAGTAGATTTCTATACGTGAAATTTATTTTGGAAATAGATTCAGTAGTTTTAAGTTCATTCATAACAAACAAAAATACAAACATTTTCTCTTTATTATATTACAGACAACAGTAAAACTTATGCTCGCAAATGGAAATAAAGGAAAAAACTTTTATTATCACATGCCACAATAAGTAAACAATATCAAAAACAAATATTTATGTCACATATACACACACTTCTAGTACTAGAAACTTTGCCAGTTACGAGTACGTATAGTTTATAAGTTGATACTCGTATAAATAAGACATTTAATCTTCAAATATTTACTAGATTGTATCTCTTGTATGTTATAGTTGAAATATTTCAAGCTGTCTTGTCAATGGACCCTTATTATCGTGAACAAACCCTTTCAGTTGAAGACATGCATCTTTAATATTAACTTCATATATGATGAATGATATAATTTCTAAAATAGCGCCACTACAGACTCAAATAAGGGTGTCAAATAAATAAGGGTGCTTCATCCTCGACCACACACATCCTCGCTTACCACTAGCACATGTAATAATAATAATTAGCTTTATTTCAGACATAAGTCCATACATTTTTACTGTGTGTGTTATTAAATTAAGTAATAAACAGATGGATATTTGACTGAAAATTCTAATCTTCGTATTATCGTATCGATAGCAAATAATTATTCACGGTGTTTAATGATAGTTTGTAATTTTTTTTTCGGACTAACCCACTTCACTATTCCCAAACCACTGCAACCCCTGAGAGCTAGAATCAACAGTGCATGAATGAAACTCGACATGTCCCGGAGAATAAATTTACCTGTCTTGGATCTTGCAATGCAACGAAATTAATCAGAAAAGTGTAGGAGTCGGAAAATATGTTTCCACTTCCCTCCATGCAAGCAGGAGACAGAACAAAACAAAGCCAATAGGCACAAAGGAACATTACAACTGGGAGAAGCCCAGCACCACGGTTATAAATGACTACTAATATTATTATAGTCAGTTACATTTAAATGTCTAGGTATTATTAATGCATCTGTGAATTTTGCCTTCACAACTCAGTAACTGGGTGATACGATACCCCTCGGCCAGACCGGTTATCAAGTCAATCTTCAGATTGGTTGACAAACAGTAACGACTGTCAAAGATCTACAAATGATAGCCGGGACTAACAGCTTAAAATCTTTTCTGAAGCACGGAGGAAATTCGCTATAATTGGTGGTCACCCATCCACAGACAAACCTCGTCAAGCGAAACTTCACATTGAAGATCGACCTGTTTAAAGGTCCTAGCGCAGTTTACATAGTAACAAAAAAAAAAACACGCAATCTCACATTTCAAATCACGATCTACCGTATTTAGATTTATTACATAAACATTACTTCTATAAATAATTTTCCTTTAATATTTTATGCCGTTATTGGATTTGATATATTGTTTCAATTTTTTCCCAAAGGAGCCGTGAACTTGGTAGATACTTTATTTCTATCAAACCATCATCTGCCTAGCCTTTTCCCAACCCAATTATAGTCGGCTTCCAATCGAACCAGATGCAGCTAAATATTAGTATTTTACATGGAGCGACTGCCTATCGGACCTCCACAGCCCAGTAACATGGCAATACGATACCCCTCTCCATCTCTGCGCGCAAATTATAAGTCTATTTATTACCTACACAAAAATATACACATTTCCAGTTACGTCGCGTCACGTCGCGTCGCGCCTCGGTGTGAACAGACCTTAACTCTTACGTGTTAAATGTCTTGTCTCGTATTCGCTGATACAAGAAAGTAAGATGTCACTTATCATGAAACATTTCCGGTACGTCGTTGAATGGAATTCATAATGGTGTCTCTTCAACAAATGAATTTGTGATGGGGTCATGTTCTTTACACTCGTTCGTAAATGTGAACATTCAAAGATATAAAAGAGACAATGTCGAATAATACTACTACTACACTAATTTATTTTTTGTTGTACCAGTTAGTTATAATTTACTTCCTTCTGACTGTGTAAACATATCATGATAATGTCAAGGATTAGTTGTATGTCCATTTCATTAAGGTTTAGCATGGCCATACAACGAAGTAACGCCGCCAGTCTCTTGGAAACGTTCCTTAAGTTACAGTGTTTCGGAGAAGTTTTTCAATGGATTTGTTAGTTTATTTCACTTTAGTTTCATTCAATTAAGTGTGAACAGCAGTAGCTATGCAAAAATGTATTGAAACAAATAAATAAAATGTAATCCGCAATACGATTTTCATTGCCTAAATTGAAATAGAAAAATAAATCGGTATTGTAATATTTTTCTTTCAGATCCCTGAAATATAATTTCCATTATCCGATTTTAGGCTCAAAATAAACTGATAGGTACCTACCTTCTCAATTTAAAATTAATTTTAAACGCCGCGCTCCCGCTATTCCATTTTATAAGTACCGGCAATTTTGGGCTCGTCTTGAACGGCAATTTGTCAAGCGGTAATGTTTCGCTACATTTTTAACTTGTTTTAATAATTAATTTCTGCAAAGACAGCACGCAGAGTAACATTACAAAAGAAATATGTATCAGAAGTTAAGTGCATTTTCTCCCGAGAGACTACTCTGATAGATGAGATTGTGTGTTAATGCGAAGATTTTTCACCAAATGAACTTGATAAAATTTGTCGGTTTAGCTGTTTAAAGGCGCTTGAAAGTTACATCCGCTAATGTGGTTAGATCACAGGTTACTTAATGAAAATTTACCCAAGAATGCAGTTACTTGTTAATTAGTGTTTTCGGATAAAACCTATGTCAAGACATGACCGTGATAAAATGGAGAGTTGGTACTATATAGCACAATAAAACTGGATAAGTCTACAAGTTCAAGAGGGAATATACGTATAATGCATTTTTTTTCAATAAAAGAATAGTCTCTATTGGTACGCCCACACTGTGTGGAACCACTTGCGATGCACGTAACTCTATTCAGCTGTATATTTTTTTCTCGTATCAGTTCAACCTGTACTTTTTCTCGTTTTGTTGCTCATCACATTCACGGGCATTCAAGCGGTCTGTTACGTGCATCAACCGCATCGTATGAATACAACTGTTGTGGACTACTCACTCATTTTATTTAAGTGAAAAATATTTCATTCGCGAGCATCAAAATGTTTTCTTTTTCTTTTAGATGTTTATTTTTCGTGTTAGAAATTAGTCTCGTGAGAATTATTTAGTTACTTAAGAAATTAATTCTGTGCAAAAAAAGTTGTGAAATTTAAAATTCGCTGTGTATTTCTTGTTTATTATGATCCTTTAAATAAACTGGGTGACTCTTATGTGGCAAATCCCTTGATTATTTACGTTGGTGACTAATCTACTTGAAGTCGAAATGTGACCTCTTCTGTCTACCAAATTACGTATTTATACGCGGGTTGCGCACAATGCTAATAAGATTGTACCTTATACAAATGATATTAAAGTAAGTAATTACGTAACGTTTGTAAATGACTATTGCTTTTGACTTTCCTTCGCACATTATACCTACAAAAAGATTTAAGGTGGAATGTTGAGAGGTGCGAACGCGAAGGCTGCCTACCTTTTTACTTGTGTTTGATTAATTAACTTGAGTTTTAATTTAATGAATCAGCAAAATAATTTAGCTGAGGTGTTGTACCTTGAT
Source organism: Agrotis segetum (assembly GCA_036375495.1). Classification (NCBI taxonomy): domain Eukaryota; kingdom Metazoa; phylum Arthropoda; class Insecta; order Lepidoptera; family Noctuidae; genus Agrotis; species Agrotis segetum. The sequence goes on from JAQSVV010000046.1 coordinate 1,873,653, forward strand.
TACAAGCTGAAAGCTATTTAAGTAAACGTAGCGTATGTAGCTGTTACAACTAAGACTTTTTTGTCACAGGATTCTATCTGAGTATGTAAATATGTAAACCATTTGCCACATATTATATGACGGAGCATTACTTGAGGACGGAGAGGCTTGGCGATTAGACTTGCTGCTACTTTTTACCGCGATGTCTTTTTGTCATTCAGTGAAATATACCGGGCCCTAAAATCTGTTTGTTACCACAAACAGTGAACTCCCATTTAAAATCAAACATAACAATCGACGGTGAGACAAAAAGTCTCGGTGACAAAAGTCACCAGACTGGCTGTTTTTTCATTGTATTCCTGTTTTTTTTTCTTGAAAACATTGCCACACACTAGGAATTTCCCCTGTGTCGTAGTTGCGTGTACAAACATAGAAACTCACATACACTGACACCCAGGCCCGGAACACCTATTTTTAGGTTAACAAATATTTGTTCCCTGCGGGAATCGAACCCGCGACACGCTGCGCAACAGCCCAATCGCTCACCCACTACACTAACCGTGTGGTCTAAGCGCCTATGCACACTACGTTTTTTAAACGCACCGGTGCAGACGCGATACGCACGCAAGTTAGACTCCGCCTAGAACAAAATGACAACAAACTGCTCTGGCAATCGCTAACGTTCAGCAGTCGCTAATACATTTTCAACTTTATACCCCAGTGCATAAAGTTGACAATCTAACAAAGATTACAGTTCGTTTTCGTTTGTTTCGTTCGCTATCGCTCAGCAGTTTTCACCAAATTTTCAACTTTATGCGATGGGGTATAAATTTGAAAATGTATTAGCGACTGCTGAACATTAACGATTGTCGCTTGCCGTTTGGCTACAGGCTCTGATGAAAACATGCCGTCGACGCCGACACACCGTCGACGTTTAAAAAATAGTGTGCATAGAGGTCTAAGTTGTCAAGACAAAGTTGGTAAATGTCACATATTTTCGAAATTTTTGGTACTAGGACATTACATTAAATAGCACACAAACCAACTTACAATAGCTACGCAAGACAGCATGACTTTATAAGTCTGATAAGGGTCTCAAGCACTTTAATTAGAATTATGAACGGCCAAACTATAAACTAAAATTCAATTAATTCGACTGCTTCTGATCCTGTGAGCAATTTGGGGTTTACCATCAGGAACTTCTAAGTTATAGGGCGAGGTGTAGATCTGTGGCAATAGACCAAACCCATATAAGTTATGGTCCCAGATTAAATTGTTGATAATTAAGACTGTGATTTGTAAACGTTTTGTTTGATCTAAATTATGAGTACTTTTTTTAATTATTTTTTCTGATTATTTAACTGGCAGAGTTATTGGATTTTTTAAGTCAAATACTACATGTTACTGAGCTACAGCGTGTACATTATTTAAATATTCTAACCATGTATGTATTTAATTTATGTGGAAACAACGAAATAAAGCATATTTTCTTAAACAAAATTGTAAAATTAATTGCATTGACAATTAATTCAAACGTTTCTTTGAAAACGTCATCTTAAATGAAAGTAGGGTATAATCTAACAAAGCAATCCTTTATTATAACCAGTTGTAAAGTGTGTTACTGTGTCACGCATAATTACTCTTAAAGGATTGTTTTTGAGACGCAATATTTCACTTGCAAGTTGAAGCTTTCGTTCGGAAACGGTACCTTAATTGCAATACTGTGTAATTCGGTTACAAAACACATTTTATTTATACGTATGATTATTTCTGCTCACGTAAACAGAAATGGGTCACGTACTTGAAAGAATATTTTTTGATTTTAATTAGAATTAACAGAATCTAAAACACCAGCTTGTTTATTTTCATGTAAAGAAAACTATATTTTCTAAGAAGATTAAGTTGAAACATTAATTAAAATTACACGTTTGAAAACGTTCAACGTCAGTAGTTCAAATCTGCGTACCAAAATCCGTAGCGTTCTACGAAACGGCTACGAATTCGTAGCAATAACAAAATCTCGTAGCAGTGATTGAAATTCGGCGAAAATACTCGAACAGTCACGATTATTATCTGTTGTATTCCTCTCAATATATCATAAGTATCATTAGATTCAATATAAAATGATATACTTACTTGATAAATGAAATAAGTGAAATATCATTGGTAACCCACGCGTATTGTTGTAGTCACCTATTTGATGTATATATACACGCATGTTCTGTTCATAAAGTAAATGAAGCGATATGAGTAATGTGTAGTTCAGTTAATTAAAGGATCTTGAATGCGAGCTTGTTCATTAAACTACGAGCTAAAGTGCGTACTTGTCTTGTTTAAGTACTAATAAACAATTGGCACTTCTGTGTAGAATGTTCTTGATATAAGTGGCAATATTCCTAAACAAATATTAAAATTAGTATTTTTTTAAGCCTGTAATGAGTTAACTCCTAAACTACTGTAATGATTTCAAAAATTCTTTCACCTATGTAAAGCTACTATAGTTTCATATCGTAGGCTGTATTTTAATTTAAGATTGCATCTGTACGAAACCAGTACCCTTAGCACGAGTTTTCAGTAAACTGGAACTTTGACAATTTCAAATGTACAATTTTTAAGGAAAAAAATAGTTCCTTCTTCGCACACCAGAGGCGCTGTTCCATTTTTTACACAAGAAACGCTGTAAACACTGGAAAGACGCTGTAAAGTAAAAGAGTGAAAAGTCTTGCTAAGGGTACAGGGCGGATCACTTTAATTTCCTTCATTCCACTATTTCGACAAACCCAAATCAGCATTTCATGTTGACAGTAACAAAACAAATAAACAGTCAGTATTGTTGTCAGTATTTAATCTCAACAAAGCTGTTAATAATAACCAGTATCAACAATACTGCTTACTCAGAAATTCGGTTAACTTTACAAAGAACAAAGTAAATGATTGAATGTTTGTGAAGGCACAGAATTAATTCATCATGAAAATCGTTTATTTACGATAACGTACTGTAGTTAACTATGGGGATCTTATGGGGTTAAATTGAATTAAAATCTTATAATATTATCTAAATATATATAACTGACATAGTGATCTATCAACGGACAGCCCAAACCTCTGGACGAGACGAGATCGTGCTGAAAATTTAGAAGCTAAGAAAGGATTTTGATCAATTCTACCCCCAAGGGGATAAACTAGGGGATGAAAGTATGTATGAAACTTTGTCAATAAAAAAAAAAAGCATTGTTAAGTTCCGACATCCACGTGAACCCTTCCACGGTGACTTTTTGTAGCAATGCTGTCGCACAATTGCTAAACGCGTTGCTAATGCACGTTAGTCGCTTTTGAAACGCTACAGAAAGTATACTACCGCCACACTATCGCGTTTGCATCGCGACATGAGAATCGTGTGGGCGAAGGCAAACATCTAGCGATTGTATCGATGCAAACGCGCGACAGTATCGCTACAAAAAGTCGCTGTGGGCGAGGAGCCTTAACCCACACCGTTCTGTAGTTTCGAATAGCGATTGAACTTTGTAATAGGACCAAGACTTCAACCGACCCTGTTGGTGGAGTACCGCGTAATTATAGTTGAGAGTAAACTCTAAGAAGTGGGGTGGAAGCTGCGAGATCAATTTGTTCTTAGCACGCTCAGTATTTATTTTAAATTCGAATATGTATTTGACAAGCCGACTTGAGTAAGTTTGTGTGGTAAACTTTAAGTACTTCGTAAGATGTCGGTCTTTGGAGGACTTCTACCTGGGGCTACGAGGACAGCGGCGTGAAGAATTCAACATTAAAACGACTGAATAATTAACTAAAAACATGTTGAAAAATCTAGAGCATAAATAAACACCATTTATCAATTTCAGCTTCAGATACTGAAAAAAAAAACAAAATGAGATGAACACATTATTATTCGTCAGTTGGTCATTACTGCAAAGTTTTTTTTTGCTGCCTTGCCAGACTAATCTTTTTGGAGCATTTACGTTCAATGTCAAAAGAGTAAACGTACCTTTTGTCTCATTAAAAAAATTAAAGTGCTTAATTAAAACCAAAGAGGACCTTATTGTAACCCGATTAAATAATTTTAGATTCAGGAATGCTTTTAGTTTTGTAATAATTTAAATTAATTAATAATCATTTTGTTAGTAAAAGCGGCTATATTTGTTAGGGACTTAAAAACTATTTGAAATGTAAATATTCATGAGGTTGTTCTGAAAACTGAAACTATTTGTACCGGACTTGTGTGGAGCTTAGAACCGCCTCCAGCTTCTAAATATTTTCTTTCCGGCATTATAGGGACCTTATGAGGACAGTCATACGTCGTAAGTATAAATATTTAAGTAGATAATGTAAATGTTTACGTTACATTTATATTGACTAAAGAAACGTGGTTGTACTTATTAGATTATTCGGGTCATTTCACGCAGGGTCAATTGTTACTAATTTCGGTGTATTTTTTTATTTGTAGGTTTTTGTATGAAAAAATAAACTTGTTTTATTCTGGAACACATTAGTATTCTTAGTATGAAATAAACAACTGTAGTTGTTTTGAAAATAAGACAGCCACCGAAATTGCCATCCCACCGAAATTAGTAAAGGAAATACCTGCGTGAAATGACCCATTCGATACCTCTGCATCAAATTTCGAAAAACATTGTTATTGTTTTATGTCTTATGAAGTTTTGCAATAGATTGTACATTTATGAGTCTGATTGACTCTTCCGCTCCACCAATGGTAGGAAGGCTCTTTGGATGATTCGACCTTAATAATAGACCTCTGGGTTCATCCCAGTTGTAAATGTCCTTTTGTGGTTATTGACCGTGTTTTGTTCTGTCCTGCTTGATAATATATAGAGGTTATTGGACACTACGTATTTTTCCTACACCGCACTTTTCTTCTTAATTTCATTACAAGATCTAAGACAGTTAAATGACTTTCAAGTCTATAAAAAATAAAAACTCCGGGACATATCGAGCGATTGATGCGGACTGCCCAGGATCGGGAGGACTGACGCTCTTTGGAGGAGGCGTACGTCTAGCAGTGAGCTGATAATACATAATGTCGAGCTTCAATGAGACACTGTTGATTCTGGCTATCAAGCTAAGCAGTGATTTGGGAATACTGTAGTGGGTAGCCCACAATATAGACTGTATATTTCAACCAATCCTAAAACAAAGGAAAGAGTCCTTTGCTGTCAAAACGGTTACTTCTTATTGGATATCACAAGGACTCTTATAGGCAAATTCAGTTGTTGACATAGAGACAGAAACAGATTATTGAATTCCAGCGTATGTATATCTACATCACAACAAACCTTCAAATCCAGCTAAACAAATGAACACCAATTAATCCATTTCACGTATTAAATTACGATATTGTGTACCGATACCATCAATTCAAAACTAACCCCGCTAATACATAATTGTAAACCAATTTCAAATTAATTGTTAATTTTCAGGTACCTTTGTTTTGCGTAATGAACAGAGGTGATGCTAAACGATATCGTAATTAAGGCTCAATTAATCATCCGGGGAGCAATTTATTTAATAACTCTTAACGAGACCGGGACTCTTTAATAGAGTGCCCTCAAAGGTTTAGACTTGCCCAACTATTAGCTTTATAAGGATCGGATTACACGGTGTTAAACTGTTCGGAAAAATTATAACGAAGTTAATGAGAGCTCACAGGAATCTTGTTAACGGGGTCGATTGTGTAAACTGAACTTTTAAGGCTATCGGTAAAGGTTGAGGTTGCATGGAAACTTTGGAGGTATTTTTGGGTTTGGTCCAAAATTCCAAGTTTGTTGTCTTTTGCTGTTTATCGATACGTCGAGCCTCTCTCATATTTCTAACAGTTTCTTTCCCTTTTTACTCCAGAAGGAAGAGGATTATGTTTTTTTGCTATAACCATTTTTTATTCTATACATTATTGTTTCTTTATTCGTAGTTTTTATTATATTATTTATGTTAATATTACATTTTAATAAATATTGTAGAATGAGTAAATAAATGTAAGATAGTCATAATAAATAAAAAAGAATCCGATTAACTATATTTGTATTTAATTATTTGCTCAATCTGTTAGGGTTATACTAATCAATTGCTGCTTACCTAACACTAATATCGTTATAAAAATCATTAAATATATCTCAGTATAAATCGTACTAAACGAGAATTCATAGAATTAGATCCAGTCTCACTGTACAAGGCAATATTATATTCTCATGATTCAAACATAAGGTTTCGTAAACAGAATCTGTTTACATGTTAAACAAGGATTCTTTTATTGTGATTACACTCTTACAGCGCATATTAATTTAATTTCGACATGGATTATATTAACATTTATTTTGGGCAATATAAAATTAATAAGGCCTTCTACAAAAACTCTCATCTTCCGTAGTAAGATAAATCCTCAATTAATTAATGAAGAAAATTATTCAAAGGAAGAATTTTTTTATGAGCAATGTCAATAGTCTAGATAAGGAGTGACTAAGACTAGGTCGACGATGGAGCGAGCTTACCCAGAAGAAGCCTGTTCACTCTAACTTTGAAGAGATTAGAATTGTATGCGTTTTGTAATTAATTAACTATTTTTTTGTGTAGCGATATACTCAAGTTTGACCACCATGTCGCCTGATGGTAAGATGGTACTTAACTTTATTCCCTTAGGTACCCCAAGGTTGGAGCGAGCTACCAATCATGGGGTTTTTGCCGACACGGAATTTACTCCTTAGCAGCTGTGCACTTACATGCATTTATAATTTCACCCATACAGAATAAATGATCGTACTCATCACACAAACATTTGACCTGGGTGGGAATCGAACCCACATCCTCCGGCATAGCAATCAGGGTCGCTAACCACTAGACCAACAGGCCTGTCGAATGTATGAACGAATGTTGAATGATTTTTTCCATCAAATGAATGTCAAAATTTCCGTTCACTTCACGTCGCAAAAACTTAAAAGGCATGCCTCTGATGGGCCTGTCATAAGTCCATCATCCATATTTCTATAATGCGACTCAAATAACACTAATGGAAAACAAGAATAAACGAATGACTCGACTTTTAATACCTTAATATAAATATTTACATTTATATTTAGAATCTGAATTCATAATTTTGATACACCTACCTACGTTTCATGAGAATTGACAAATGAGGTTTTATTATTCCACTCCGTTTCATTTGTTGGTGAAATAATCTACCGTGAAATGGAGATATTTCAAAACGTTGGGGATCAATGAATCTGCTAATAAAAAGGATTTTTTATTCAGGAACGATTTTGTAACAAAAAAAATTTACTAGCTTTTTGCCCGCGTCTCCGCGAATTTTTCAACTGGGCATAGATGGCTATATCCGAAACTACGAGGAATATCAAAAAACATTGAAAGGAGTCTCGAGGCCGATTTTGACGAAAAGTCAAACTGAATCATTAGATTTTAAAAATATCAATAGTCCTAGCCAGAAACCAAACCCATTGAATTTGAAATAAAAATCACAATCGGTATCATTACACCATTCGATAGTATTGCTAATAAGGATTGAATTCTGGGAAGTTCATTTACGGCAAACTTAGGGAAAAGATTAAAACAAAACTGTGATTTTTTTCATTTTATAGTAGTCAATTTACTCTGTATATATAAGTCACCCCATGTTAATCTGAAAACTTACTATTCGCGTTCTTAATTTGATCCAATCTCAATATATAAAAAAAAAAACGTAAATCCAATAACCACTCTCGCAAACATATTGATAAAAGTAATAAAATTGTGCTATTCAAATGGTTTTTAGTTACATAAGAGGCAATGCCAAGATACACTTTCATTTTAAATGAAATGAGTGCAGTCGTAGCTCTCAAGTTCGTAGCGGCTACGCTGCTACGCCACTGCTACGCCGCCGCTACGATGCGGTGGCGAAGTGGTTTCCACTAAAAGCTAAGTAAGCGATATCACTACATAGGGCAAAACTGAGATACATAATATGCCGTACTTTTTAAATTTACTTTGTATTTTTCAGTGCCAAGGTAAAATACCTAATTTTCAGACGGATAAGTACAGACGCCAGCACATCAAGCTACCACAATCTGTAATATTTTTATTATTTACAAAATGAAAGAAAAAACATCATCATTGATAGTTATAGAGTATTAGCGATTTTTGCGAAACCCTTTACACATTTACATTCATCTCATATTACGCAAAGGATAGATACCCCCCCGTCGAGAAAAAGAGCATATATTCCGCAAAAACTTTGATCGCACCTTGCCTTCCCAAGCAACCGAATAGACACTAGACACAGACAACATAGCCAACTTAATGGTCGTTTTAGAGACCCTCGATAGTTATATAAAGTAACACGTGAGTCATATTGGAAACTTCTTTTTTATCGTGGCAAAATCATCAAAAATATGAGTGCCAAACGCAGTTGTCATATTAAAAGGGTGACAAAAATAGTTATTTAGATTATTTACGTTATTTTTTCCATCAGTTTGAATGTTACTAATTGAAAAGTAATTAGTGGTAGTAATTATAATAAGTCGATCGCAGAAGTGCCTGAAGATACTCATTTCAAATCATTAACAAACTATCTGTCTACACCGCGTCTATACGTTATTTCAGTATTGAACGATTAATTTACTTGAAGATAGTTAATAAATGAGATGTAACATCAAACAAGAATTGTAAATTGTATCACATCAGATCCATCTTAGGCAGAAATGCTTTAAACACGATCGTCTATACTAAATGATTACTAATTAATGAGTAATTTCTCGGTACTGTATAAACATTTATGTGTACCTAGTACTTAAAAGTAGTTGTTCGGATCAAAATACTTATATGAAATCTTTTAAAAAAATTAAGAAATAATAAATTCTGTCTGTCATATTTTAATTCGAACATAGGATACTTTTCATCACGAAAAAAAATGTTGCCAAGACACTAACAAACATACATACCGGTCAAAATCATAACCCTCCTTTTGGCTTTGCCGTAGTCGGGTAAAACAACACATAACAAATTAATTTCCCAAATTCTATATTAATTCGTGTGAAGCTGCGCTGCTTATAATTTTTAATAGAGGTAAAGTTTGTCGTGAATTTGATTAACTGGGAAGTAATCTGGTGAAGTTCTGAGCCGATTTTGAAAATTATTTCTCCAAGAGAGAGCTACATTATTCCTAACTGACATAGGAATGGTCGCGGGACTTATTCCATTACCGTAACATTGGAACGTAAAGGTTAATAAAGGACACCGTAGATTTTAGTCAGTACAAGCCTGACGGGATCCCGCCCTGCCCTGGGTGCGAGGACTCATTTAATGATTTTACAATGCTAAACAAAAAAGTGACATAGGCATCATTTTAAATACTGCGCGGTTGAAGTCGCTATTGGGGCACCTTTTAGTTTTTAATAACGTCTTAAAATATAATTTTTATGTATTCCAAAGCCATGTAAACAGAAGAAAGGTAAAAATTAGTGAGTCCATTGCGTTACAAATGAGTACCAGGCTGGCAGGATTGATCGGAGCTTGATGACTCTGCAGTAGAGAGATTAATAGCCCCATCGACTGCTCAAACGATCAACAGTATGATACGCAGGATAACGCTCTCAATGACGATTTAAACTGATAAATAGGATAAAGTTTAGCCTTCAATTATTTATTGACGCTCTCGTTCATTTAGAATTTTGATCACCATCTGTTATGATCATCATCAACCTATAATTTTCCCACTTTAGGGCATAGGGTTCCTCTCTTTGAGAGGAAGTGAGCCATAATCCACAACGCGGGCTCAGTGCGGGTTGGTCAAAAACTTTACAAATATAACTACTTTCTTTTCTCAAAAATATACTAACTGTTTATATGATATTCAATACCGTTATTATTTGAAAGTTAGATTGAAATAAAACAATGAGTAGAAATATTAAGTTGCCTTTCCTTCGATTCAAAACCACGTGGCAGACTATCAAAGTTTGCTAATCCCAAATTAAAATTAAATGATCGGATGAATACTAATTATTTCAATATTATTTTAATACCAAGAAATGCGAAAAGTTTGAGTAAAGAGAGTTTTAAATTGTTTTCTTTAAGCGAGGATGAGGTACGAACAGCGAATTTCCTTTAATTTTTTTGAGACACTAATTCTTTACATTACCATTTCTGAAATAAACGCTTTCATAAAAACATCAATAAAAATATATGTATCCATTCACCCCATTAACGCATGGCCGTAGTAGTCGCGTCACCAACTCACCACTGACACATTTATATGTTAATTTTATTGTAACTCCTACGAAAAGATGGGTAAAAGTGCAAATTATCGGAGCGGGACAAAACGATGACAACAATGTATGTTCATGTGTACCACAGAGTAGTAATTTGTATAATTTTTACATTGGACAAGGACGCCGTTGAACGTTCTCGTCTGTAAATATGACGTTGCTATTGGTTGAACGACTACTTGTTGCATGGCACCCGTGGGTACTGTCACTTGTTTTTATGACCCACTGTTCAGTTTATTTAACATGTTAGTTTGCTCTAGTAATTTGTAGTTTTCCGAGTATTTTCACCTTTGGGATATATGTATTTGGATATATTTTTCTTCGGTGATCGATTTCAGAGATAAGTATTACTTTGAAGAATGAATTTTATGAGTCATGGTATTACTACGTTTTAAAACCAGGCTTATTCCGACGAGTGAAAGTGACAGAGCTATGCAAGTCGTCTAGCGCCATCTCGTTCACTCACTGGAACAAGCCTGGTTTTAAGACGTTGTAACACCCCGTTATAATACGACCTGTTATGCAGATATGCTTCAGTCAAATATTGTTCACTATGTCACAAAAAGAGATCAAAGGAGCAAGAGGCCAAGTGGTAAAAGTTAGGTTGTATATCGTGGAATACAACCAGGCGTATTAAATTGATCTCAAACCGGTGAAAAAAAACGGGGAGACCTGTTTACCATCAGTAGAAACATTATAGGCCGATTATGCTATAATATAACTATAATTCCTGAAAGATAAGGGACTGTTGTACCTAACAGAACGCTCAGATTTCGTCAGTTATGTAATTGTTTTAAAGTCCATGTAATAGCGGACGAGTATATTTACATCAACCGCGAACAAATTCAGACACGGTGGTTGCAACTGAGAAATTCTTGATAGAAAAATCTAATTATTATAAAATAGTAGCAAGAAATAATAAGTTGAAGTTAGCTGTCACCTCTAAGCCATCGTAGCATTGCAAGATAACGGAAAACAGAAGGAGCAAAAACCGCTAACAGATTTAAAAGTAGTTGTCAACACGAGAATGGTCGCTAGGGGAACAAAGTATGGAATTGCTTGTTGTTCTGGCTTTTGCTTACCGCTACGCTCGTGTGGTTCCGTGAAGCGTAGAAGCAAAAAGCGCCTTTATGAACAAAATGTTACTAAAATGGTAAGGAGAACCGAAAAGTCGAAGATATGTGATATCTAAAGTTTTTACGATATTTGGCAAATTGATTCATTCTTGAACTGGTATCTACACTAATTTAAATATATATATATAACTCAAAGGTGACTGACTGACATAGAACAAACCACCGGACGGATCGGGCTGAAATTTGGCATGCAGGTAGATGTTATGACGTAGGCATCCGCTGAGAAAGGGTTTGATCAATTCTACCTCCAAAGGGATAAAATCGGGGATGAAAGTTTGTATGAAACTTTGTCAATTTGAATAAAAAATACATTCTTAAATTCCGACTCCACGCGAACGAAGTCGCGGGCACAGCTAGTATTATATAAAGAGGAAAGATTGTGAAGATTCAAAAGCTGCTTTGGTACTGAATGACATGGACAATAGGGAGGGGAAGGGTGAGCGCGCGATGCCGTTGGTGAAAGCTTGTATTTTAAACTATAGAAAATAATATTATGATAATCAAGTAAACCAAGGGGTTTCGTATCACCTTGTACTAAACATTAAAACACTGGTATTCAACTACATCTGATTATAGACTGAAAGCTTATCCAAACATAATTGGGAAAACTCTAGACAGATGATGAGAATACAAGAGTAACCATGGAGTTTCTTCGGATATCCTCCATAAAAACGACCAAACCGAATCGTGCACGCTTTTTTACATTTTATGTAGTTGTCCTTTTCTTATGTGAAAAAGTTTTCACGATGAAAACTCAAATAATAATGGCAACAAAATATTAGGTAAAGTCTCTCAAAACATAACCCTCCTTATCCATGTCGTCGGGTAAGACCCTAAAACCTTTCTTCACAACGTAACTAGCAACACGTTCCTACCATTTTTTGAGTTTGTTTATTACGTTCCTAAACAATTTGTTTACCACCAGGACTTAGACGGTAATCCGTCGTATGACCTACAAACAGATCAACAAAGGAACGTTCGCGAAAACGTTGCCAAAATCTATATTGATCTAATGTTATTAAGATGAAGATGTAAACATTGTCTATTGTTTTTATTTACTTATCTTCTGTACGGACGCTTAAAATGTATTTTTAGGTTCCTTTCTTGGGTTCTGTTACTAAGTTATCCTGCTGGGAAAACGCCATACCTCTGTGCCCTTATAAACTCTTTTATTTGTGCCATCGCAATAAAATAAGACTGTCACACCGCCTTTACATAATTATCATGATTCAAAACATTTGTTTTTAAACATTTTTGCCTAAGTAAAGACATTTTTTTTATAAAGGGCTATTTAAGGACACCGTGGATTTTAGTCAGTACAAGTCTGACAGTCCCTCCCGCCCTGCCCCGCCCCCGGGGTCGGAGGACTCATTTGATGATTTTACCACGTTAAAAAAAAGCAAAGACATTTTGAAAATATTTCCAAGCAGTCTTAGACAAAAAAAAAAATACAGTCGAATTGATAACCACCTCCTTTTTTTGAAGTCGGTTACAAAAGGCAATACGTTAAATGTGCAGCCAGGCTTAGCTCGCCCGAAGCAAGTCGCGATAAAGCGGGAAACATTTATACTTGATCTTTTGTTTTTATATAGACCCGAGCAATTTGTTGCGGAGCCCGACTACAAGCTTCGAGAATTTTTCATGTCGTCTCCATGTTCATATTTATTACTGAGTCGCATTCAATATTGTGCGTATTTTCTTAACTTATATTTGTTTTTTTTTAAATATACACTGTTTTACCCGCTGTTCGGCTCCTATTAGCCTTCCTCGATACATGAGCTATCCAACACAAAATTATTTTTTGATTCCAACCAGCAATTCCTGATATTAGCGCGTTTTTATAGCAAACAAACTCTTCAGCTTTAAAATATTAGTAAAGGTTGGTTTTACAGGTGAAATATTATAAATATTTTTCAACTTCATTTCACTAGTGATTTTACATTTTAGTAGTAACAAAGATTGAAACGTTTTCAAGTTCATTATATTAATTGTGATAAATAAATATTGGAAAGCAAAGTGTAACTTAAAAAAGTTAGAATCTGTCACAATTTTAAATAAAGCGGTCTGTACAATAATTTGGGAGCAGTGATGGCCCAGTGGTAACGGCCCTGTTACGATCTGCAAGTTGTGGGTTCGAAGCCAGTGAGGCGCATTACTTTGTGCCATTTATTTCATCACTACTGCTCTCAACACGATGAAGAAAAATATCGTGGATGAACATAACATAAAATGTCATAAAACCAAAAATATACGTACGAAGACTCCCGTAGAATCCCCTCATGGTGGATTATACATAAATCATAGAGGCACAGCCCGCTCCTGCCCACGGAAAGAAGGCCTTACCAACAATGGAAACATTATAATAATAATAATATTATATGCTACAATAATTTACTTGTAAACTGAAAATGTTCATAAACATGTCTAATGTTAATAAAACATATTTCAGTTTACATTAAATTTTAATCCACGCATGTGAGTGAACTAAAGCCCGCATTATAAGTTGTGGAACTAAAACTTTGCTTGAGTGAACTTCATTGATGCTTTCACTACAACGGTTTTAGGTCAAACAAATTTCGTTTACCCTAATAAAATTGTTCTACAGTAATAAATCAGGGTCTCTGGGCTAAAACCTATTTTGTAACTTACTTTATTGTTCATTTTACTGGTTCGAGCTATAGTACGGAACGGAGCGAGAGGGAATGGGAAGCAGTCACCTCCTTCAGCGAAGCAGATATGCTAGTGAAGTAGGAGGTGGTAGGCGTCAGGACCAGGCAATCCTCCTCCTCACACCCCATCTGCAGCAGGTAACGCTCAGAAAATCAGGTATCGCGAGGTGATCTCCGGCCATCAAAACCGCGAAGGCCTCGAGCTACCTGATACACACTACACTGCTCAAGGACCGGGAATGAGTATTCATCGTGCACCTCAATTAACGTATTGGGGCTCTGGAACCCAAAGAGCAATTTAAGGAACAGGTTGGTTTTTCGTTAGTCAAGTCGGACAGTCACTTCCGCTCCACATAGAGCTGGAGGACTCATTTGATGATATTATAAAAAAGGTCTCCGTGCAAAAACCTATTTTCTAAGTACCTTTATTGTTCATTTTCCTGCGTAATGTAATTCCAACCTTAATGTCAAAATTCGTTTCCTTTGCACGGTAACGTTCAAAAGATTTATGGCCCAACCTTAAATCTGACGTCATTAGCGTTTCTTGTAAAATAGCATTTTGAAATAATACTCTTTAAAATTTAAATGGAGTCGAGAGTGTTTATAATTACAGCTTATAAATAAGGCAGTGAATTGACTTATGTTATGAAACTCATTTAATACCTAGATTAAGATGTTAACGAATAGGTTAATTTGGTCTTTTAGAATTAAGCACCTGAGTAGGTACGTGGGAAACTTCGAAGTTATAAACTAATCTTAACATGCTTGATAACTATAAATAGTGTTCTATAAATAGTCCGCTCATGAAACATAAATCTTCATCAAATGAAACTCAATAGAAAACAATCACGATCCGATAATACAGACTCGACTCGCCTCGACTCGTACTCAAGTGAGCGACTTTTAACTCGCTCCTTTCACAACTCATTATCGAGCACGCATTCACAAAGGCATCCGGATTTCCACAAAATGGTGGTAAGTAAGTATTCATCGTCGTAAAGACATTTATCAAACGATTCAAAGCACTTGATCCCTTAAGTCTCGGAACATTCAAAGCTTTTAGAAGAATGATGTTTATGTCATGACTTCGAATGGCTGTCGTCAGAAAAATTAATGGCGGGAGTAACTGCTCGACAATTTAACGAACGAATTGCCGACAACCTGCGATTAAGTGCCACCTGTAACACGGTTTACATCTTCGATATCATTTTAAGGCCCGATAAAACGTTTTTATCTCGCGTTAAATCTGATAAGTATTTGTTCTATTCTTAGAGTTAATGTCTGAAGCTTGTTTTCATTATTTATTAGACAATGCCGGCGAATAGATACTTTAACTCCACATGTCTTCCTCTTTATCACGTTACAAAATGCGTGATGTTAATTTACTTAGCTACTAAGGAAGCAAAAAAGAGGAAAAATGTATCAAGTCAAAGGTATCAGTTCAAAATAGGATAAGGTTATTTTCAGCTTCTTCGGTATACAAAGTTCACGTTGTATATTTGTCATTTTGATTCAATTACTTAAATCACGTCACACATTGTTCTCGTTTCGATATTTCGTGATCCCGAGGGGTAAATTTCTTTGCGAAACAGTTGTCTTTGGGGTCCCATCGGTTTCGACGTTTTCCGATTTGTCAACGTAATATAGGTAGCGGCTTCGGTAGGCCGACCCGGGAACCAACCCAATACACTGCTAGACGATCGCTGCAGTCAGTGTCTCCCACCAGGACATCTATCTGCACTTGAGGTTTCATACTTAAATTATTGCTTGATTCAAAACGATAATATTATGATACTAGCAAATGTTTTTTTCATTTCATTGTACATTTCGTTCTCATTTTCGAAAACTATTTTCATTATTTCCTGTCGACTTTCTCATTAATATTTTACTCTGTGAATCCGGGTTGATGCTTTTCTCAATTTCAACTTTAAATCTGCATAGTTTTATTAGCTCTTCAAATGCAATTTAATGCAGATCTGACGGAAACCGTTTCTCCTTTTCCCGTAGCTCAAAGCTCACTCCAACAAACATTGAAAATTCCTCGGGAAGTACTTGTGTGAAATTTTATATAGCACTCCTACAAAATATATTTAATGCGGTTTATGCTCTTTTAGGGTACTATTCTTTTTTTTTTAGCGTGGTATAATCATCAAATGAGTCCGCCCACCCCGGGCAGGGCGGGAGGGACTGTCAGACTTCTACTGACTAAAATCCACGGTGACCTTCAATAGCCCTTTCTGTTCCGGGGTCACGGTAAGGCAATAATCCCGCGACTCCGGCAGGCTTTGGCCCTCTGAGAGAGCCCCCCGTCAGTATGGGGTGCCCCGTCAAGGGTACTATCCTTAGAGATATTGTCCACAGAATTGGATTGGAAAGGAAAAAAAAATATTTGACACTAAAATCATATTTTTTAGCAAAGTAGTAAGAATGTGGAAGTAATCCTTTGTTAATAACTGGATTACGTACCCGTTTAGTCAATGTTTGTGGTTTGCAGTGTACCGTGTGTGCTGTGACCGAGCACTTCGCTATTTTAACACCTGCGCCGGTTGATAACATTATTTTGTCACAAAACAAACGATGCACACGTACATTATGATGTAACTTAATTGTTATGAACTCCTATTTAAATGAATAAGTACTCTTTGTTACAATAAAATATGAAAACGGTTATATCAATAAGTTTTATTATGTTTTTTCTGATAAGAACAATTTAAAAAATAATAACAAGCGCCGCACAGATCGATTTGTAAAGTTAAGCCGTGCTTGCTGAGGTTAGTCTGTGGATAGGTGACCATTTATCATTTTTCTGTTTCCTCCGTGCCTTTGAAAGCACGTGAAGCCGTTGCGTTGGTCTAAGCTGTCATTTGTAGATCTTTGACAGTCGTTAATCACAGTCAGAAAGCTCAAAAGTCTGACAGTCTTTCCAAGGGGTTCGTATATTTCCCAGTTACTGGGTTGTAAAGGCCAGATAGGCGATAGGTACATGGACAGTACTGATATTCAGCTGCATTCGATTTTACTGAAACCGACCCCAAACAAAGCTGAGAAACAGGTAAGCAGAAGATGACTTTAACAATATTCCAGATAAAATGCATGATTACAATATACAACAATATTCCAGATAAAATCCAGATAAAATGAATGGAAAAAAGAAAAACGTCTAAAGAACTTCAACAGCTAAAGTAGGTACTATTAAGAAAAAGTAAGGAAAGCTTTTAGTTATGAAAACTATCCAAATAAAAAAAGTCGAAACGTAGTACGCTAACCGCTGCGGTAACAAGTTCAAAGAAGGCAGCTCATGAACGTTTTAATTTGATTAAAAACTATGGAGATGGTTTACAGGGAACTTTTGAGATATTTTAAAAGTAGCTACAAGAAATATCTTGTACTTTAACAGCTCTTAAACCTGACTCCTCTCATATCTATTAGGTATCCTTAGAAATCTTCTCCTGTCATTCTAATTAGTGTCCGACCGACACAAATTTTTAGCCGAAACCGAAACCGAACTTTCGGCCTTGCTCTCAGCTCACTAATGTTTCGAATGCAATCACTACCTTGACGATTGATAAGTTTTTTAATCATTAACGTACCTAACAAATATATTTTATTATGACATGAATGTACAAGACCTCTTGGCAGTAAACTCAAAAACATAACCTCAACTCACGATTAAATGGACGGTGGCGAACTGAGATAGGGCGCCGCCGGCGAGCCAGCACATGTTAGATACGAATTTTACCGAAACATGCACGAAAATGCACGAACACTTGAGTTTCAGCGGGGCCGAAAGTTTCGGGTATATGTATTTTGACCGAAACCGAAACTAAGGCAGAAGCTAGATTTTTTGGCCGTAACAGGCCGAACCCGCAACCGAAATTTCAGTCGGTCACTATTTCTAATATTATGTGTATCAAAACTCTCGTGTTATGACGTTTGTGGTTGTTCTCCTCCGAAACGGCTTCAAGTATTTATACTGCCACCGATTAAAACAAAAATAAATGACGAAGTGGGCATGGTTCAGCCAGTATTTTTAACCGCCTTCAAAAAGGAGGAGGTTCTCAATTCAGTAAGTATTTTTTCAACTGTAACAAACTGTCACAACAAAAATCAACTGTCACAAAAATATGACGAGCGTCACTTGAGTACTACTAGACCAATTGCTTGCTTGTTATGTTCGTCACTGTTGAGAAAACGTTTGTAAATATTTTTTCATTTTAATGAAAAATGTCGGACAGTTTGATTGTATTTTTGTATAAAAAAAAAAAAAACAAAAGCTTTGAAAATTTTGATAAAAATTTTGGTTAAAATGTTGCATGGCGGAGCCGATGCAAGCCTCTAGTACACAGACAATACTATACGTTTTCCTCTAATCCAATTATTCCAGGCTCTTTCCATAAATCTGAACAAGTCTCCCGGTATTGAAATGAAATAACAACCCGGCGGAACATGATTGATAGTAGAAATAACAAACCAGTCACACTGCGACAGATTTTTGATCGGATGCCTATAAAAGAATTAAAAACGTATTGTCACATACTTTTATAAAACCTGCGTGTTTCAAAACAGGCACTGATTGATACAATTGTCATTTCGTTTTATAAGTGCCTAATAAAGCTTACGTGCTATAAAACATTCACATTTTTTGATTTTGTACTACACTAGCGAGAAAATGTAAAAGGGTAGCGGATATACAAATCAATGACACAGTTTTTTTTATCTGTCAAAACGTGCTACCGCCATTTTGTGTGACAACAGCTTCAGCTACATCACTAATTTTGTCAGAAACATAATGACTGAAGTGCTTATTGTTTTAAACGCAAATAAACTAAACATAATTATGTTACAGAAGACTAAAAAATACTTGGTTTGTCACAACTAAAATAATTTATTTTTAGAATCTAACTAATCCTGGAATTGATTGAATTTGTTATTTATAAGGAATCTCAAAACGCCAACCTATAAGCATGGGAAACGAAAATTACCTTTCCCGGAAAATTAAGCGTGGGTCCGCCACCTAGTTAAAACTGGTAAAATGCTGTGGGTGATGCTTAGATAACGTAGTTTACTAAATACCCTCCAGCCCACGAATATATAGGAGTACTTTAAAATTAAATTTTGCCACGAAAATGCTCCTGAGCGCATCAAAGGATAATGATATCTTGACCAAGAATCTTGGAGTCCGTTCTTGAAAGAGATAGTACGTTAAATAAAGCAACAATCAACTTGATATGCTAAAAGAATGGCACAAAGAAATAAGCCTCTTAGCCTCAACGAATGTCTGACATTTAAAGTTTCCTCGTGTTTTTCTCAAGCCTCTAGTTTTTCTTGTTTTTGACCTGAGGAAATATGGGACAATCCTTGTATTTTATTTATGTCAATCCTCTCGCTTTCGCCTATCTGTGTGTTCTATGAATGTAGGTACTTGTAAAGGGTTCGTTGTCCATTTATCTATATTTCAAACATATCGACGGTAACAAAGTAAGCGACACTTTTGCTGAAATGAGTTATGAATGCCAATTTTCTTCTACTTCAATTTTCGCATTTTCTAATATGCTTCTCTGATGCTATACAATGTTGTTTTTGTCACATAAGTTTTTCAATTTTAAAATGCCTTTATGAAAAAAAAAATCGGCGATTAATTATTTATGAATGCATCTGTACAACTTTCATAGTAAAACCGTAATTATATTCAAAGGGAGAAAACAAGCTCACTAGTTAAACATTTCTTTGTCGTAAAACAAAGCACGTTGTGATAAAACAATACTTAGACAACAGTTGTCGGTTGTATTTGCTCGGCCAATGTTAAGTGTAAACAATGCTGAGCTCAGCGCCGGTTATGAGTGACCTATATTCCAGTCATCATGATCTAGATCAACAAGTGGTGAACCGAACAATCACTATTGTGAATAATTTGCTGAGGAGTAGATAAACACTGGATTGGAAATCAAAAAGTTTTATTGGAATGTCCATAATAGGGACTAGCGCCACCAAGTTAGATGTACCGACGGTGAATATTCGAAATATGTACATCCGAAAATTTGGGTTAATTTCGTACGGGCTTGTATTTTCGTAGTAGACCACTTGTTCCAATGGGTCCGTATACTCGTACATTTCACATGAATAAAATACTTTATTTAACAATAGTTAACAAAAAATTATCAAGGTGAATGAAGAACATCTAATTGTTCAGGTTGCCTTTCACGGAAATCTTATTAATAGGATTTAGATTAGTTGTGGCACACAGGATAATTTTAATCTTCATGAGATCAAAGCCTTTTGTTTAATCGGCACATAAGCTAGTCAAATACAAAACCATCATATTTACAACGGCTAAATATTTTTAGAAAATACGAGTAAATTATAATATCATTCCTTAGTAAGTAATTTATACAGAAATTCGTTTTAGTTCACGCTTCTCGGACACGACTAAAAGTAAAGTCAAATAAAATGAGTTTCTGGACTGTAGTCAAAAATGCGATACTGGCTGGGGAATTAATCACCGAATAAAAAAAAATTAACCTACAAAGAGTAGAATTGTGAGCGAGAGCCAAATCGGGCACTGGTAAACATCCGCCAAATTGGACTGGCGCGAAATGGCTACACATTTTCAAGTTAGAATTTCTTCTCAGGTAATGATATTGCTTAGCAGAAATATTATAAGTCGGGTTCTATTTTCAAAAACTTTATTATTCCAGGCATGAATAAAGTAACCTAGAAGAACTTGCGAGTTTCCAGATGCAACTCTGCGTCCATTCGATCATAAACTCTATGATGCCACAAATAAAGAAAAATATCATTTTCTATGACTACTAACTCATTGCTTGTTGAAATTATGACATTTATACCTTTGCAATATAATTATGTTATGCTGGATTCAGTGGAAAGCTGCAATTTCTCGCCAAGAATTCTCATACTTACAATTCGAGCAATTCAAGTTAACTTAAAGTATAATGTATTGCTTAGTTCGTTATCATATGAAGTGGAATTAACACGCAATTAGCCAGCAAGCTTTTGCTGCAACCTACGGCGTACTCAATCGTAAATTAGAGATAAGAGAGCTTAGAAATAAAGCAAGTTCAGAATTTCAATTTTTCGTACGGGAGTCACAGAATTGTTTTTAAAGAGGCTCTGGAAGGCAAAGGGCATGACAAAGAACAATGTTTGATGACCATCAAAAATAAAAAGCCTTTATTTAAATTTTTCTTTTATATAATAATGATCATTCTTAGTAACATTTTTCACAGTGTTTTGTAACCAAGCTTTCCAAAATTATCATAAAACTTGGATATTAATAATAAGTTGAAAAACTTCAGACCTTTTTTGTCGCTAAACTTTCGGTTCAATTTCATGAAATTGACACCTTCTTGAATAAAATGAAGGTTGTTAGTAATTTTAGTACTCTTTAAACATTGGTTGGTTCTGATAAAATGGTAGAAGGTAAAAACATTCGTTCAAAGAGACCACTCCTTTGTTGAAAAAAATCCAATTATTAAACAATAGGGGTCAATTGATTTGAAAGATTAAGGTTTCCGACATCCTATAAGTTTGCCACACCAACAAAATGTTATGTAATTAGGGAAAATATAGCGCTAGATTTATGTCATTTCCAAATATTGGAATAGAAAACAATGTGAAAATGACACGGCCATCATCATCATTCTATGCCATTATCCTAATTTATCCGGGGTCGGCGTTGCATGAACATTCTTCCATATTTTTAACTGAAGAAAACAGGAGGAAGTTTTCAATTAGACATGTTTTTTTTATTAAATGAAGAAAAGATTTGCTACGAAACTGCTTAGAAAAGTTATGGAAAAGTAATAAACTGAATAATTATTTATTTAAACAGTCTTCTTAAATCGCGATTTTTTTACCTTTGCATACAACACAAAATATTATGACTATCATACATAGTAGGCTCTCCCACAGTGAAAAAAATGTTTGGAAGGTCACAGAAACGACACAATATTTCGAAATGTGTGCTCGCTCGGAAAGAAAAACTGCCTTCTGCAGAACCACCCACTCTTCACTGACAGGACAATGTCAGTTATTGTTAGAAATAAAACCACGAAGATTTGCTTACATAATATATGTATATAGCAGTTATATTCAAAGGTTAACTTGTCCTTCGGTAACTACCTTTTCCTAAGATATGCGACCTCTTTTTAACTTGGTACTGTTTCATTTAGTTGAAGGTTAATGATATGCATCTTACATATCTTTCTATGTATCTACACACATCAAAAGTGTCTAGGGATCAAGCATTTTTATGCGGATTTCTTGAGATTTCTTTTCTTTCGTGTGCTTTTCTGATGAGTCTCGTTTTGGTATGAGACCGGATACAAGACGTATACGACACTGGAGAACCCCTGGACGCCAACAGCGATTAAAATCCTGCCAGGAAGTCCATCCTTATAGTGGTGGAACCATCATGGTATGGGCGGGTATTTGGATCGGCGGAAGAACTGAGTTGATTTGGATCAGAGGCAACCTCAACGCTCAAATTTATGCTGAGACGATTGTATCAGACGTCATCGTTCCTCTACAAGTGCAAATCGGTCCCTTATTTCAGTTAATGCATGATAATGCACGACCGCACACCGCAAGAGTTGTAAGACAGACTCTCGCCGCAGCTAACATCAATGTCCTGCCCTGGCCTGCTCAGTCGCCAGACTTGAACCCGATTGAGCATGCATGGGATATGCTACAGAGAAGAGCTCTGCCGAATATGGAGGGTATCCAGTCGCAAGAAGACCTTTTTTTGTTGTTGCAACGAACATGGGCGGCCATTCCACAGCGTGATTTGGATGAACTCATTTTGAGTATGCCAAACCGATGTTCTTGTGTTGTTAGTGTTCGCGGTAGAAACACGGATTATTAATTGTTTAAGTTACCCAATAAAATTTTAAAGAAAACTGTTATTTCAGTCTTTTTTTCGAACTTTAATGTTAGTCGTTCAAATGTCAAAAATCCCTTTATTAGGAAAATGGCAAATTTCTTTATGAATGCAAAGGTGACTTGGTTTATCGTTACTGTGACAAACGATAACACTTTATTTGATGAATCCATAAAGAACATTTTAATTAATATCAATCAGGAGAAAAGTTATTGCAAAAATATATGTTGATCCCTAGACACTTTTGATGTGTGTAATATGTACGCGAAGGGAAATCTTTGTACCAGTTTTAACGAAAATTACGCAGATGGAAACTATGGAATTTGGCATATAAAATAAAATAAATAAAAAATAAATAATATTCCACAACTATCACACAACGCCATCTAGTCCCAAGCTAAGCAGAGCTTGTGTTATGGGTACTAGACAACTGATAAACATACTTATATATTTCTAAATACATACATATTATAGATAAATTACACCCAGACACAGAACAAATGATCGTGCTCATCACACAAACATTTGTCCTGGGTGGGAATCGAACCCACAACCTCCGGCATAGCAGTCAGGGTCACTAACCACTAGACCAACAGGCTTAATTTAAAGTTTATGTGAAAAAGTGCAGGATGTGAATATTTTTATGTATTATTATGCTACTAAACTGGCACAGAGAGCAGCGGTGGGCCAGAGGTATCGGTCCCGACTTATGAGTTGTAGGTCGTGGGTTCGAACCCCGCCATGCGCATTACTTTGTGTAATTTATTTAATCACCACTGCTCTCAAAACGGTGAAGGAAAACATCGTGAAGAAACCGGCATGTCCTAGAACCGAAAAATTCGAAGACATGTGACATCCACCAATCCGCACTGGGCCCGCGTGGTGGATTATGGCCCACTCCCTCTCATAGAGAGGAGGCCTGCGTCCCAGCAGTGGGAACATTAATAGGATGATGATGATGAAACAGGCACACTACCATGCGTTTGACCGCCGGCCGCACACTAAATTTAAACATCGACTAAAGATGTTACAGTATTTAAGAGCGCCCTTCCCCATCCGACGAACGACAACGCGAGCATGGCCAAAAAGCTTGTTGTTTCATCCAGAACAAGAAGCAAACCCGTCCCCGCTCGACTCGTCCCCCGCTTACCTCTTACCACCACATGGCTAATAAGCAAGTGAGAACGCGACAACATTAAAAGGAAAATAGTGTGCGGAAGTTTCATAAAACTTGTTCCAAGAAATACGTGTTTTTTCGTAAGCCTTGCAACATTATGAAAAAAAAGTTCTATTTCTATGCAAATATTTTTTTCCGGTTACAATTAATGAATACACTATAAACGCCCAAACATCATATAAAATTTGTGCAAAAAAGCTGATTTTTGGAGGTTTGTACTGAATTTGTTTCTTAAAATTTTGATTTCGGGTTTTGATAGAAACCTAGATATAGTGCACAAGATGCCTATTAGTTCAAAA
Organism: Agrotis segetum; assembly: GCA_036375495.1. Lineage (NCBI taxonomy): Eukaryota > Metazoa > Arthropoda > Insecta > Lepidoptera > Noctuidae > Agrotis > Agrotis segetum. Next base: position 1,898,089 of record JAQSVV010000046.1, read on the forward strand.
GTTTCAAAGAAATATCTGTTACAACGCCATAATCACGTACGAGCGTTTGTATGAAAAGATAGACGGGTTGGCCGCCCTTAAAAACCTTTTACCGTTTCAACTTAAAATTTAAATTAATTATGCTCGAATGTCGACCAGTGGACAACTTCTTTACATTTTTATTCACAGTACTTAAATCTATTTAAATGATCTCACTTTTCGCAGAAACTTAATTGGTTAAATACGGACACGACGTCTGAATTTTAATGTTAAACATCACCCAACGCGATAGCTTTGTTACTCACGTTCCCTATGTCCGGCCCGTAACTACTTAATGTGTCATATTCTGAAAGTAGTCATCATGTAAAATTGCAGTTGCAATCAAGGACAGTGTTAATTTTCCGATAGCATAACTAATAATAAACCCATTTGAAGAGCTCCATCGGAAGCTAGAATAAATCAATAGAACTGATTTATTGTTGCTGAGCAAACAGCTATAAATCACGGCAGGAGCGGCAGTAACGCGTGCACCCGCGGTACAATACCTAGCTGTGACGTTTATAAAATTTGTGTGACGTCACAAATATCATGTTCAACAACAAAAACATGTATATTTACGAACTCACGTAGATACTTCCTCGGTTGCGAGTGAGAGCTTCGGAACTCTCTTGAGAGAAAACGTGCTTCATAAAAAATGAAAATTAATCTTCGAGGCTGCATCGGTCTATATCAGAGAGGCCCATACTTTTTGTTTGGGCACCACTGGTCTATATTGAATTATCGATTTTAATTTATGTTTGTCTATAGATATAAATTATTATTATATTATTACTTATCTGCTGTATTTTCAAAAGACGTCTCAAAGACATGAATCATGTGTAAATCATGACCTTCCTTTGAAACTATTTTATTTTTACTCACAATAAAGCTCGTTTATTCAGTCAAAGCATTTTTCCTTTTTCTTTTGTCTAAGAAAACGCGCCACTTAATCCAGAATTGTAAGCGAAAGAAGAATTTAAATACTTTGTAATCATATTAAAACAAAACTGACTAAAATAAGAGCAAAGACATAAATAACAGTCCGGTTTTTTCGTGAACGGGAACAGACATGCCAAATAGGCACCTATACAGACCAACATAAAATTAAAAATAACTCAACGGAAACTGGTCACATTCCCTTTTCGAATTCTATAATGTTTTCTCACTGGAAGGAAATGAAAAAAGTTCGGTATTTAATTTAGATGATATTCGAAACAGGATTTTGAATACAAATATACTTAGGTCGTGAAAATATTCTAATTAAAACTTTTTAATCACCTGCTTCGAAAGAGGGTTGACGAACGTATAGTGCTCGTACGTACATACGTATGTTATTTATGTACAGGATGTTATAATATTGTCGGTAACGATGCATTTTCGTGGTCTTGCGAAGTAGGTTGCATCCGCGCGTAATATCAGGCCAGCCCTTAACTTCATTCTGGTAATTTTATCAGTTACCCTCGAGTGGGTAGCTGGGACGGATACTAAAGTAGCCAGTATCTTTATTTTTAAGTTATAATATTAATGACCTATTTTAAAATCAAAACAATTTATTTCTAAATCATCAGATATAAGATATGACATGGAAATCAAGATGAGAGGACCAAATCTATGGTTTTTGAAAACCAGTGTTAGAGCCGTTTATGAAATACGGATAGACGTCCAAAAAGACATTTAATGTAATTAGATTTACCCACGGCATCGCCCCCGTGAATTTAAATATCTGATGATTATACCACGGGATTGTACAGATGCAAGCAGGTCAACCTAACCCGAATATGACAAATTTTACCAATGGAACATTAACCTTCCACTATAGTGATAAGGTTGAGAATCTATTAAAGAAACCTGTCAGATTAAGGTAGGTTGACGTGCTGGCCAACTGTACATACTACTACCGACAAAAAAATTGTGTAAATTTATCTGTGGACCTTTGAATCAAATCGTTCCCGCTTGGCATAAAGGCCTAGAAGCCATGCCAAAAACATTCCAAAAAAAAAAATCGTTCCCGCCGTTTTTGCGTGATTGAAGAACTAACATCCCAGACATCCAGATTTATTTTACATGGAGCAAGGAAATAAGTTCGTCAAAAACCTTATGGAACAAACTAACTGACATACTGACCTCATAAAAGATTAATTTGAGTTGATATGAGATAATACGACATTGACAATGTATTTTATGTGTGTCCACATCGTCAAGCCTTGTAAGTTTCTGTCGTGATAGTGACGACGAGTGTTGGGAACTCGGTGTGTTAGTTTGTGGTAGTTTGTGCACCTATGAGACTTTTGTACCTGTCAAAAAGTTCTAAGTTTGCTCCTTTATTTCTGGTTATATGTTCCAGAAGGTTATGTCTGCTAACATTATCATTTGAATTCTATTTTATTAGTAGGTGCATGATAACACTAATGTGCCATACTGCTGGACTCAATACATCCATTTCTTTCTACGAGATTTTAGCTGATTTTCAGTCATTTTTATTGATAAGGCGTGAAAAGGTAAGTTAAGTTTGGTTACATTTATTTTTATACAAGTGACACGGTGCTCATAGCAAGACATTGCCAATTTGTTATCGTTGTACAGAAAATTTAAGGAAAACAAAAACAAACACTACATTATGTTTACTTATTGACATAAGCAAATATGTTGAGTTCCACATTTTAACAGCCAAGAACCAAAAAAATACAAGTCCAGGATTAATAACAACTAATTACGACCTACTTTTGCAAGCACTCGACCATAGACAGTTAATGAAATACACAAATAAATACCTCATTATGTACGTTCCACAGGAGACATGAGTATTTTATTGTTATTTGTCATGTAAGCAAGCAATATGAAGTGAAGAGCTAGGATTTATTGCTTAATGCGAGTATATTGAGGCAGAACAGCTGCGTTCATGCACAAAGCGCTTTACGAGGGAATTTAATCAGGAACCAATTAAGTAAGTGACAGTATCAGTCGATTTGATAGAGCGTTATGGGTAACTAATATGCAACTTATTACGTTGTTACATAAATTTTGGAGTATCAGAAATTAAATTATACTTCCGCTTTCAGAGCCGATACGAAAGACATCATTTTAAAGTTGTTATTAAGTCTTTGAACTCATTAAGTTCTCTCAGAAATTACTGATCACCGAAACTTTAAACCCATATCTGGAAAAAAAATAATTTTGGTAAAACTTCATTCTGATTTAGTTGGTTCAAACAATTAAAGGTAAGCGTCCACAGGTCCGCATCGTACGTATCGGACGCATCGCATCAAACGGATTAATTAGACTGGCAAACTAAAATCCGTTACGTACTATACGTCCGATACGTGCGATGCGGACCTGTGGACGCTTACCTTTAATCGAACGAAACAGCTTTAACTAGCAAATGAGAATCACAATTAATTAAATACACTATTTTAAGAGAATAGTGTCCCTTTTCCTTGGTTCTATTAATAATATTACCAAATCAGGGACTCACGAAAGATATCACAATTTAATTACCAATTTATGTAAGAATTATAATAATGATTGCTCACTGATACATATTCATTTTACTGGCATTTTGTTCAGTATTTAGAATTTTGTCATATAAATTGGATCATTAGTAAAGTCTTTATGAACGAAACAAAGGAAGACATTTAAGAAGTATAATTTGTTATTTTATCTTTTATTTACGAATAAATAGATATGTAAATTATCTATGGCCGAATAATAAAATCTGCTTGTAGCTGACAAAAGCTCGCGAAACAAACTCGCGTTCTTGAAATGAGCGTGAGTTGGGGGCCTAAGGCCGCTTGCATAATACGTCCGTTTTTATCACCGGAAGCGGACCGTTTTTTTTGCCGGTTTCGCGGTGGAGTATGGTTTATAATGAAAGTGTGTGCACTGGAGATCTGTCCAGCGTAAATTTGTTGAAGTTGTTAAAAAACGGTCCGTTGTCCGCTGGAAAAAACGGTCGTGTACAAGCGGCCTGAGTCGCTCGTTCAAAGAGGAGGAGCGTGACTTTTTTTGTATTTACGTTTCACATATCAGGAGAGGTATTACAACGTCATAGAACCAGGCTTGTTCCGGCGAATGAAAGTGACAGAGCTATACAAGTCGTCTAGCGCGATCTCGTTCACACTAGTGGAAATATTGTCTCTTTAAGACGCCCAGGATTAATATGGTATACGCTTATTCTATCTAAACAAATAGAGCCGACTTGCGACGGAACGCAATACTGAAATAATCCAGGGAAATTAAAAAACAAAAACATAAAAAAATACGTTTTAAAATCTCATTAAGAAACTTCCCAACCGCCACTGCTCCTTTTAGCCTCCTTTGAAGACTCATTTCCTACACGAAACGAAACCGCGTGGCCGCAACTTAGCACGAAAGCAATTAGTTTCTCTAAGCTAATATCAAGCACTACACTACACAAGTACACACACTTGTAGTACTCGTAGGTTTAAAGATTTTCTTTGGAAAGGAAAAATTCGATCCGCGGGCAGGATTCGAACCCACGACCTTCGGATTCAGTACATCCGACGCTCATTTCCAACCGAGCCCGAGCTCGGTGGCTCGGTTGGAAATGAGCGTCGGATCGAATTTTTCCTTTCCAAAGAAAATCTTTGAAATTCGCTACGCATGCGTTAATGCGTTTAATATAAAAATATCTCGTAGGTTTACTACATAAGTACGTGAAACATGTTTACCTTACTAATAGAATAAACGCCTCTTTGTATATTTATTATCTACCATACAGAAAATTAAAACTCATTTTACATGGGTTCCTTCAGAATAAAAGTTACGACGAGACTGAAGATTATGTGTGTATCGACACCTACATGAAAGTACCATAATCCATTTAACACACAACGTCACATACAACGAAATAGGTACTCAAACGCTCACACTCACATTTACTCACTCATACTCACATTCACTTACACAAATATTTAATTGATCAATTTGCATGTCATTGAAATGTTATTTTTTTCTATTTTTATTGAATCACTCTATTTTGAATTTCCTTTATTTTCATTTTATTTTGAGTAATTTCTATTGTAAGTTTCAGGACAACAAAAAACATGATTCTGTGAGACCTATTTTTAGGTGTCGAAACTGTCTCTCCTCAATAAGTGATCTTAGTTAGGGGAGCAGAAGTGTCACCCAACAATTTAATTATGTACACATTGTCTTTAAATAAAATATGCATACTTTATAAGTTCCACATGACGTACTGTATACCTCTATCTGTGTCTGTTTCTAAATAAATATTATTATCTACTATATAAAAATAAGTCAGGTTTTCCTTCCTGACGCTATAACTCCAGAACGCAAGAACCGATTTCGACGGTTTTACATTTGTTGGAAAGGTCTTGGGCTCCGTGGGGTTTATAGCAAAGAAAAAACGATGCCATCTGGTGGCGAACCGGATATCGCCAGGTTTACTAGTTATATTATAATTTTGTGGAACGTTCTGACTTTTTATGTGGACTTTACCACAACCTCTTTGGTAGATCATACTTTTTTTTTCTTCTGGATTTTTTTTTCTGTCGTGCCAGCATTTAATCCATCTTTTATTAATCAAATTCAATAAAAAATAGTGATTCAATTGATACGATTTCTATTCGTTATCACATTAGCATATTGAAAACAGTTATTTGCCTTTCAATATCCAAACTTGAAAATCATAAACATGCAAATATTTTAAGTTATTGATAAATGAAAAACCTTTTAAAGTATGAATGCTTGTCAAAATGATGTGGAGAGGGGTGGAACCCCTGATCCAAATGTTGGATCCAACACTTGGCACACGTTTAAAGTATGAAAAACTAGCTGTTCCTAGTAGCTTAATTCCTCCCCTAGAACTCGTCAATTTTCCCAAAAGAATTTAAAACCGAAATAGAAACTATCCTATGTGTTAGTCCAGATTATAAAGTATCCGTGATGTACCAAATTTCTCAAAAATCCGTTAAGTAGATTTTACATCCACACAAACTACAAAATCAACAAGGCCGATTGATGGCCAACGTTGGCGGATAGTTGGACGAAAAGTTTGATGTCGAGGGAAAATATTAAATGTTATTGAAATGCTATCAACGGTGTGCCCCAGAATGTCAATCTGAATATGCAGTTCACAATTTTGAAGCTTTGAACATTTATTAAATAACACATATTTTGAAGTGAATAACACATATCAGTTAGCTGAATTCGACACGTCCACTGTAACATTGGTGTTAAGTTTTAAATATTTAATACGTGTTAACGCCTGCATTGCGAATTTAAAGCTCATTTATTAAGAAATTAATTTATTAACGAAAAAATCAACTGAATTCAGGACTGCGATGGTTCTGAACCAACGAAGGTTAAGGATCTCGGAGCAACCGGAAGAGGACAATCAAATTTTTCATTCCTCTTAATTTACTAAAGTCTTGGACTGGAGAAATGGACATCTTTCAGTTACAAAGATCGTATGGGTTCAGTATCGTATCGCAGGAACGGATCGCGCTCTGTGGGAAAGTGCCTAAAAACTGCATGAAAACTACATATTTTCATTAGTTGTGAATTTATTTGTGTGTAAACAGTCAAAATACATATTTTTTTCTGTTACAAAATCTGTTACAACTTACTGTCACGATTCCTTCCCCTCTTACTTTCATGTTAAAATAATAGATTAATAGAGGAACAATGTAGAAATCTGGACAAGGATACGATTTATTATGAGATATAAGTTATTAAGAAGATTCAAGGATACAACAAAATGATCCGTGTTCTTCCTCATTTCGTAGATCCCTCATAAGTTACCACAAAGTGTTACAAAGTATCAAAAGTGGTGGGAACTGGTCGTATGCGCGGAAAAGTGGTGTTAAACGAACTTAGCAGGATTACTGCTGGAAAAAGTTGCGCTTTTATAACCACCTACGTGGACTGTCACGATTCCTTCCCCCCTAGTATTGTAGGCGACTTGATTAAAAACTACTTGAGCATTAACCTCCTTAGAGATTAACTTTCCATCATCTTTTTAAAGCAGAATACGCCTGAAGGATCACGGGACTGTCAGAAAACCTTGATCCTCAAATAAAAAGGACTATTGAAGGAACTCCGTTTAGTCAATACAGTTCTAATAGTCCCTCTGCTTCATTCAGGGCAGGGAGGACTTATTTGAAGATTTTGATTTTATCACACACTAAAAAAGAGACAAAACACGTTCCTTTGTTGTTGACGGTTGCTTCGGATTAGACTTCTTAAAGTCTCGGATAGGCAAATTCGGTCGTTGGTTAGGCACAAAGATCCAACAACATAGCAACCGAGATAGATTATAAATTACCAGCTTCAGACCAAACGAACGTGTAACCAGAGAAAAAGAGCATTCTTTTCTAGACATTTTGGAATGGAAAGACCAACGTAAGAATGCTCGGTCTCCGTTTTCACAAAAAGAATTTGGATAAAGAATACAATGTGCATTCGCCTCCAAGATCAAACGAACGTCTAGTCATAAGTCTAAACCAACATTTAAATAAAAGACGTTCCAAGTTATGACTGGCATTTGATTTAGATTCTCCTTGTAAATTATGAACGCGGAATCTCTTTACTGATAGTAAAGTTTTGAGCCTGTAGGCAAAGACTCCTCAGAAGTCAGTGCTACAAACCGATTGTGAATTTGAATCTTAATTTTGGAGCAAATTTTTGATATTATGTTGTTTTGTTCCTATATTTTCCAGTTTTGGTGTCAGTTGATATAATAATAATACTAATTTTATAAAATAAAAATTACTAATTTAAATTAAAAACTATAAATATCGTTATGTTTTGCTATCAAACTTCCTTCGCAATTAAATGCCAACAATGGAGATGAAATTTCAAATTCTCGATAGACAACTCCATCGTCCAATAAACAAAGATCATCAGATAACTTACTGATAACCTGCCCCAACAAGACGGTACGCTGTAAATAATTATTCAGAAACCGTCACGACAACACCTATTGTTTCCCATTCCACTTAACGGTTGGTTCCGCATCCACTGCAAACTTTGCTCTTTGTCAATTGTTAAAGGCACTACGTACAGCCCATGAAACCAGAGAAATACACGCTATAAAATAAACAAAAATGTAGAAAAATAAACATAAAAAGTGTGTAGGAACACACAATAGTCAGCCTGAACTATTCACCGCTTTCAGAGAAGATAACACGGCTTGTCAGCTTCCTAGATCCGTAATTTAAGATTGTGTATAGTCCAAAATAGAGATGACACGAATTGGGATTTTGACGAATATGTTCGCCCTCGAGCCTAGCTGGTATTCGCATTCGTATTCGGCAGCCCGCAACCGAATATTCAAAACAATACGTTGTTCATTATTTTGTTGTTTCTGATGATTCGGTTTTCGGGCAATTAGCTTCCATTATTCGGATAAGTAGCCAAGTACGCCGAATAGTGGACGAATATTCGTAGCATAAGTGGAAATTAATGTTGTTCCCTTAATTCTTAAATTATCTTAAATCTTGCGTCCCACCAGATTGCAGTATTTCTTCAGTTGCAGGGTAACGCGAGCACAAGCCTCAATCATAATAAAAAGAGATCATTAAAGTTGCACTTTCCTTTGAAAAGGCAGTATTAAATATGTAGGACTTTATGTTGCTTTTAACTGGTGGTAGGTAGGAGTTCGCTATGTTATTCATAATTTAATTAAAATCAGTAAATAATTTGAACTTTGACCAAGAAAGTTTGGCAGTTATTTTTATTAAGTTTTAAACTTTTTCTATCTAGCTAGTTTTTTTTTAGAACGTTATCTACTCTTGTCTGATGGAGCCCCTATCTGTGTGTCATCATCCACGCAAATATTGCGCACAAAGATAAATAATAATTGACTCAAAATAGCAGATAGTCTGTCGAAATGTGCTTTTAGTGTTCTATGGTGATAAGGCCCAATAAACATTATCCATGGCCTCGAAAGTTCTAATTACACCTTATTAGAAAACATTAATTCTAAATCTAGATCAAATGATAATAAATCTTTCTGTTAAATCACGTTGATAATCACTTTCTGATGCCCCAATGTGAAATTAAGAGTTTTACCCCTATTTTTCTTAATGTACGTTACGTAAAACCAATGTGGGCCCGAAAATTGGATCCTAACAGACAGTATGTAATCAAAGTTGAAATACATAAGCCGACAAGGAATTCCCTGTGACGTTACATGACAAATCATACTTATATTTTGCTGTACTTATTTTTAGCATCCGATAGCATTATCTTAGTGAAATAAAGATTTATTTTGAAAGGGGAATCTCCTCTTATTATGAGTAGGTAATATGTTGTTACATCGTTTTAAACTCGAGAGACATTTCATATTCAGTTTTTTGATTTTTGATGAAACGTGCTTCTCTCGGGACTTTATTTTTATGTGGGTTTTATTTTACCGAAGAATTGGTTTGAACTTGCGTGTTTTTCCTCAACACACGATTTACATAATTTCATGCCTAGTCTTGTTAGATAACATTAAACTTTAACCATGTCGTGATGGCCCAGAGAACAGTGGTGGCCCAGTGGTATCAGTCCAAATGATTTATTTCATCATAGTGATGATGAAATAAATCTCGCTCTCAAAACGGTGAAGGAAAACATCGTGAGGAAACCGCCATGTCCTAGAACCAAAAGACATATATTTTGACATCTACCAACCCGCACTGGGCCCGCGTGGTGGACATTGGCTTACTCCCTCTCACAGAGAGGAGGCCTGTGTCCCAGCAATGTGAACATTATAGGCTGATGATGATGTAGTGATAAAATCTACAATAATTCAAACACAATAATTTCAAATATATTGAGCGTTTCAAATATATCTGGTGTAATATTAATGTAATAAATTGCAGATGATTAAAAAGTAATTGAAACTGCAGATACTTATCCTGAGCTGTATTAGACGTTTCTGTAGTACAAAAACTGGCCAAGTGCGTGTCGGGCCACGCACAGTGTTATGTAGGGTTCCGTAGTTGCCCATCAAAATACTTATGCGAACTAACTAAACTGATTTAATCAATTTAATTTTTAAAAGAAGAATTTTCAAAATCGGTCCAGGAGTCTTTGAGAAATCGGGGAAAATACATAAGAAAAAAGATTACAACGAATTTAGAACCTCCTCCTTTTTTGAATTTAGTTAAAAATAGTTGACGATAAAAATCTACCTATCCCCAAAAAACATACCTATAAAAGCTGTAAAAATAAAGTTGACAAACTTACATTTGCAGTTGTCTCCGATACATTTTGTTTAAGAAAATATGATATCAAGTACATTTTATAAGTTGGTCGACTATTACTCGTAAAGTTGTAAAGCCTACTTAGTCATGATAATTTTCTTTTAAACTTCGTTATATGTACTACTATTGCGAATTTTTTCACACCCCCAAACATAACCGTTTAGCTGGTAGAGGGGGGGGGCACTCGAATCGAGCAAAATTTAGCACTTTAAAGCTTAATATTTAACAAACGAATTTTTTTATCAAAAAATTGTTAGTTGAAACTATCATTATTTTTTGAAGGCCTATTTAATGATACCCCACACTAAGGGGTACGCGAGAAAAAAAAAATCCTCACTTTACGTGTAAGTACTGGAGGTACCCTAAAAAAAAATATTTTACGAGATTTTATTTTACCACTTTTTCGGCACAACAAATCCGAATATTTACACCAAATTACAGCTCTCTAGTACTGTGCGTCTCTGAGCTAAACTGCGGACAGACGGACGGACGGACGGACGGACATGGCGAAACTATAAGGGTTCCTTGTTGACTACGGAACCCTAAAAACGTATCAGAAATACAGAAATATATCAGTGACAGATTGATTCCTAGATTTTTTATTTAATAATTAATAAAATTATTAGGAACATAATTTTATTTAACAGAAAGTGTGTGAACACCGCATGCTGTGGAAAATAATTTGACTGAAGAATAAAGTGAAGTTAGCAAACATAACTGCTCGAAAAAATTTGAAAGGCTTAATTCAAAGCATCATATCGGAAGATTAGAAATGACGCTTAGCGGAATCTTTCAATTTCAATGGTCTTAGAAGCCAAAAAACAGTCAGTAAGACAAAAATCTTTCCCCGGAGCTTTCCGTCGCAAACTGACTGAATTCGCCCTTTTCCTCAACCTCCGCTATATTTTTCAATTCGTCGGTTTATTTAACCGTTTAATTTTACTCGTCTCGGGTTTCACTTAAATTATGTTCTGATTTAAATATAATTTCTTAATTTATTGCGCCGGGAAACATTTAACAATTAAGCTTTAGTCGGAAGCGAGAAAAGTTGTGTTATTTTACGTGTTCGCTCAATTACACAGTCTTTAGTAAAGTTCGGGTTAACGATGCGATATGTTTGATTATGATCTATAGTTTTAAATAATACTTAATTGTAGATAATTGCACAATAGCTGACTTTATAATTTGTTTAACATTAGTTAATAATAAAAAGTATAAAATTCCACTTTCTCATCAACAAAAAAAATGTTTAGCTTAGCAAATAAATCTCTGTTTTCTGCGTAAACTAAATCCAAACGTTAAAACAAATCCGACGGTCCCAAAAATTGTGTAACATATCTGTAAATTCTGTTTTTAACGAGGAAACTTGTTGAAATTTTCTAACATTGAGCACATGGCCCGGTTCCACAATATTGTCGTAGGTAATTGTTAAACCCTCGTTTATCTTATCTCTTTTGGTGTTATTTCAATCAAGTCGAACATTACATCATATAGACTGTAATCTATTCATAAATATGTCCGAAATGCTTACTACGGTCAACATTGTGTATTTTTTGTAGATATATTAATATTTGGATATAGCTTATGATTATGGATAGATCATATAAAGCTATGATATTGTATAGTGCCTATATTAACGTGTACTAAGTACTTTAACCTTATTTATTTATCCATAGCTATGTTAAAAATTGTATTAAAAATATTATCTATAATTATCTTAATAGCGAATTTTACATCCTCTATAAATTTTCGTCTTGTTTCTTATATTTTTGTAAATATTTAATAATATCAAAGAAACAGACATATTAAAAACCCTGCTTCTGGCGCAGTTGGGTAAAAAGAGTTTTTTTTACTTGGTTTGGGTTTTAAATTACGTACCTACTTATTTATTCTCATTTGTATACCTACATAGTTAAAAGCTTCTACTGTCTATTTAAAGTTTAGTTTAAAAAAATAATAATCGTGTATTTCCTAGTTACAAACTATAGCCAGTTCCGTCATACTATACTTACCTACTTTATTCTATTTTGATTTTAGATAAAAGTATTTTTGTCAAAATTTTCATTTTCATTTATTAATTAAAATATAGTAAAGACATGTAACTCATGTATGTACGATTACCTACAATTACATTACAATTTAAACGTTTTTGTAATCATTATTTACCTATATTAAATTGTAATACTTTGTAGTTCAGTAACGTGTAATAGTTTACAAATACAATTCAAAGTATAATAGTGCACTCACCTTCAACAGTCGGAGTTGTCGCGCCGACGAAAACTTCGAAACTAACTAAAAGTCCGCGGTAAATATTCAGCTAAAGTAAAATTCACTTAAAAAACTTAGTCACAACTCACTGGAGAATGTCGTTGTTGGAAAATAAATGGTTTTTAAGTTAAATGTGTTTATTAATATTGAGATTTTAATACTTGTCCGTTGTCGCCAAGTTCTTGTTGGAACGTTTGGGCGCGCCAAAGTTGTGTGTCGATGAGTTCGGGCACCGTGCTTATATCTCTCGGAAAGCGGAGCCTAGGCGCATGCGCGACTGCCATTCATGTCACTCTCTTCAATGACCGCCCCTACACACGTCATCATCTTATAATTATTATCATTTTTATGTCATCCATATCATCATCACCTGACTATACTTTTTTTGCACATGAGTCATTTTTCTGACACTGCACGTAGGTAAATGCACGTAATACCTTACCTAACGTGTACGTAAATAAAACTCATGCGTTTTTATGACTGTTGTCTTCTAAAATTATCTAGATACTAAACAAATAAAGTTGCCTCATTGTAGATTAAAATACTAAACACGAAATAAAGACGATGTGTCACTCATTAAAGTTTTTTTACCTCATTTAAAGTTAGTTTTCCGTTGAGTTTCATAATTTTACCAATATCACAACAGACATTTTTGCTATTGTTTATTTAGAAGAATTTTACACGTATTTTATTAACATGTACACACCTATTTATATGGAAATGGCGTGTCACTATATTCGTACTCGCTAATCTCCGTAACCACTCAACCGAGTTCAATGGAATTTTGAAAATGTGTATGTTGATATAGGACAGTTTTCAGATTTGATATGCGATGCCATGATACGCACACAATTTAATTTTTTAATTAGTAAATAATTCAAAATTAAGAAACCACATTAATTGATCTCGAGTACAAATCTCTTACCTAAGGTAAGTGCTTTGCATGTGTAACGACCGCACGTACATTAGAAGCAAGTCCAGTAAATTAGCATAATGTCGGATTAGCACGACTAATTCGATTCGATTAAGGGCTAATATTATACGTCACAGCCCTATTGTTCTTCGTATGACGTATAACGACTGTTAGATAAGTATTATATAGTATAATATCATAGGGTACGGTTGACCGATACAAAATCTGGACAGAAATGCTGAACAGTCAGCTATGCTGAACAGTCAGCTATGCTGACTAAATTATCTTGTGAAACCATGCTGAGTTCAAACGAAAGCAAAGCATTTTGACAGCCGACTCAACCTTTTGCTACTCAGCAACAGCATAGTCAGCATTCGCCATTTTTCTTTTAGATAAGTCAAGATTTTTGTATCGGCTAACCGTACACATTTTTTTTTTTTTTTTTTTTTTTTAATGAGCCTATTCTGTGTCCCACTCCTGGGCAAAGGCCTCCCTCCACTCCTTCCACCTTTCACGATACTGGGCGTCCTCCTTCCAGTTCGGACGGAACCTGTCCAGTTCGTCCCGCCATCTCCTACGTGGCCTGCCACGACCTCGTCTCACTGTCTCAGGGCACCAGTTCTGAGCTATTTTGGCCCACAGCGTGTCGGGCATGCGGCAGACATGTCCTGCCCAGTCCCATTTCAGTTGGGCAGCCTTCTGAGCCACGTCAGCTATATTTGTTTTGGAGCGCAGTATTGTGTTTCGTACTCGGTCTGTTAATTTAACACTCAGTATACTGCGCTCCATTGCTCGCTGGCAAACCTTGAGTTTGGACTTCTGGATGTTAGTCAAAGACCAAGTCTGTGCACCGTAAGTTAAGACGGGGAGAATACACATGTCCATGAGTCTGCTTTTTAGTGCCATAGGCAACTCACCCTTAAACAGTTCCTTCATGGACCAGTAGCTCTTCCAGTCGTTTTCGGTCCGTCTTGCGACTTCCTTGTCTTGCCTCGCCTGGAAAGAGACTACTTGGCCCAAGTATAGATATTCTTGGACATGTTGTATTGTCTCCCCATCTACTTTCACGGTTTTTGATGTTTCATTACACATAATTTTGGTCTTCGACATATTCATCTTCAGTCCAACCTCAAGGCTTGCATCGCTCAGATCACACATAGATGCAGTAAAATGGGATGTACCGAAATAGCAGAAAACTGATGCCCAGCTATGCTATTCTGTATAAGGAATCTCATCGCTGGACTCGACGGTGTGCTCTTTGATGGTACGGCTTGGAGATCGTCCAATCGTGCAAATATTGGATAGTGTCGCTGTCAGGAGCTTAGTGAATGGCAGTCGCGAATAACTCGTGTGCGGCAACACTAAGACAGTGAGGCCGTCACCAGCGGCCGGAACAGATTTCGTCTAAACTGGAAGGAGGACACACAGTGTCGCGAAAGATGATAGGAGTGGAAAGACACCTTTGCCCAGGAGAGGGACAACGCAGCTTAAAAAAAACAAAAGGGAGTCTATGCCCTGAACAATGCAAAGACGCAGGTCTTCTGATACTTCTTTGGATAATATTAATAATACGACTATATAAATAAAATGAATAAACCTACACTAAGTATATTTTTTTCGCAATTTCCTAGATTCGGCAAAAAAAAAAAACAATTATAACTGTAGGTACAATAACTATTTTTGGAAATCGGTGACAAAGAAGCGAATCAAATAAACAACGATCAACAGGTCCCAACATTCGTAGAAATACGGTTGTAAGTATTTCGTACAGAATAGTTTGTATGTAAGTAGATATAAAACTTATTATAGAATACAAATGTTGCTTGACTATATTGGGGTTCAGTCCATTACACTTATTAGAGGATCTACTCGGTATCGTGGTTACTTCAAAATGGCTATTCCTGAAATAGTTTCATCTCAAATGGCTAAGTTTGGACATAGTACTGGACATAAGTAATTATTTGAACCGGGCTGGGAACTGAGAGAAGTTCCAAAACCATGTCTATTACTTATTCTATGGCGAAGTCGAAAATGTTTGCCAAAATGACTAGTTGGCAAGAATCGACAGATATTATGGCCCCCCATAATGTGGTCACTAGAAACGTTGTCGTCGCGAAAACCCCAATAGACATGAACATCGATCACACAAAGTTCCAAGTTCTCGGGTATTCGCGATGCATACAAGTGATACAAGTATCAAAAGTGATACAAGTATAAAACGACACGATAAAACTGATTTATGCTACTTGCGGATCGCCGATAAAAGTTTGTAAGCCTATACTCGTAAAGCGGGATTTGCTCAGCTCCTGAATTCAAGGGTAATAACGAAACTTGAATAAATCATCGCTCAGTTCAGTTAATACAAGTTATTAGGTAACAAGTGACGATGAAGAGTAGGTAGGTACTTCACTTACCTAGATTAAATCTGTCGGCTCTTTGAATAAATAAGCATATCAGTTTTTTCTGGATATGAATATGGTTTTTGACAGTTGTGAAAATAAGTTCTTGAGAGCTTGGGAGAAAAAAAGGTGTATTTATTATTAAAACTGCCAGCTTAAAAAAAATAAAACTTTATTTTTCTTTCTTTATGCTCATAAATATAAGTATACGCGCGTACACGCGCTTATTCCTATGTGTGCGCTCGAACCGTTTGGTTTATTCAGTGTAGTGTAGGTATCATCATGTCCGGGCGCTCCCTCACCGCGAGCATTCACCTGTAATGTAACGTAACGGCACGTTACGGATTCGAACACTTCATCAGTGAGTGATAAGACAATCGAGCATCACAATGCGCGCCTTGTATAATCTATACTCGCGAATGCTCGTCAGTCAGGGAGTACACGTAAGCGAATGCTTCCGGGGCACGGTGAGGGAGTTTCCAAAAGCGAGCGTATATTTATAGGTATGCTGAAAATAAAGATGCTTACCTGAAACCACCTATAAACAGCATCAAATGGCTCAGACAGACAAGTAGCGGACATTATTTTAACTCCAAAATTGACACAAAAATGTAAGTTTGCCCACAACAGCGTGTTTAGAGAAGCAAATTCCGCCCTATATAATGCGATTAAGCTTAAATTAGACGTCAAATGTTCAACGTTTACTCTATAATTATTAAACTCGTATACCTTACCTACCTAATAAGGAAAATTGTTGATGCCTTAAGAAATTTGTATCTAACTTACGCGAAAATCTTTTAATGTATCTATATGGAATCAAAACGCCAATGTGTTTTCTCTACATTCGTAAAATTAAAACTGCACACGACTAAGTACATATTTAATTTGCCTTCTCTTTCCAACTTTTAACATTTAGTAAGAAAGAAAGTGACAGAAAGATGGTTCTCAGTGTGCCAAAGCTTACCTATTATAAATACCGGTGTTTAAGTTTACAGCTCCATACAGAAGAGTCGCAAATGAAAACGTTCGTAAATGTAAACAGTGAAATTACATATACGAGTTTTATTTATCTTATGTTAATTATACCAGTTTATAAGTATCGCCATTATGTTTGTACAACGTGAAACTTTGTGAGGGAAAGTTTTTGCGTTACTTGAATGACTCTTGAACTAAGAATAGAACGTCGTGTCAAAGTTACCTTCGTATTGTGGAGGGCAGAAGGGAGTCACTTCAGTCCCTTTATACCCAACGCAACGCAAGTCTCCGATACTGCACGACTCTGGTATCCAGGCAGACTATAGCAGTACCAGTACAAATCCATTTAGGTTCGTATTCGTATACAAGCACGCGTCAATGGATACTAAAGTCGTAGTACTTGTTCACGTTGGAACGCGCGGGCGCGGTGGCGGGTGCGGTCGCGAAGACGTGGCGGGTTCGTGTTCACATTGGCCGCCAGGCGTTTGCGCGGGTGGCTGAGATTTAGATTCTAGCGATAAGTTCAAACTGGTTGAACTTACCTGACGTCGCGAGTGCATCGCGCGCTCCGCCGCTAGTTCGACGTGAACACGCACAAACATCTCACGCGTTTGTTATTGACGCGAGCGGCGCGCGCGAGCCAGTCGCTAGCTTGCCCGCTACTTACACCGCACGTGCGTTTTGTACGTGAACACTTGGATACTACGCTATAATGTTTGAAATTTCGTGACCGCGCCCGCCACCGCGCCCGCGAGTCAACGTGAACAAGTACGTAAGGTATCGGAGATTACGCCGCGTTGTGTTCGAAAGCCCATTAGGTATATGTAAAAATACAGGTATTCACCTGCACTTGATCAGACTGGCAGTAGATTTCAATTTAAGTGAAAAAGTCATAAATACAAGGAATGGACTAGTACTAGTACTTAGTTTTAATTCCGCGACAATAATCTAGGCTTGGATGATGCAACCAAGCCTGCATTTCTAGATATTTTTTTCATAACATTTATTTCAAACAAATAAAATAGGCAAGCAAAGAAATAACTGTGATGACTGAAGGTACCATTTCTTTCACATCAGTCATTACACAAATTATTTAAAAACCAAGGTACTCCAAGAATACGAAGAATACAAATCTCAAAGGATACAGAGCGATTTATGTCTGTTCCTGTTCAAATATCTACGAATACGATCCAAAGAAACCTATTTTTAAAGATCCTGCTTTCTATATTTACTGATATCTTTTAATATTTTTCCTTATTGATGAATACTCACATAAAAAGGGTCCGTTATATTGTAGTCTTTTATAAGAACGTAAGTATATAAAGCCCTGTTACTTAAATACTGGGTTATTAGCTCTCTTGTTGATGGACAATAACTGTTTTGTTGGCCTCATTTCTGTTTCCGATTTTTGGTAAACATTTATTTTATTCCTTTGCATAAAGGTAAATGTATCAAAAAGATATGCATTATGCATACGTCTCTTGTTGACTTGAATGACCCTGGCGGTTGAGTGTCTCGCTGATGGTGGCGCGTGTGTTGGATCATTTGGCTCCCTTCAAAATGGTTGAGCTGAATGGTGCTGATGCATGTATCATGTTCGTAAACGGGCGCTGTCAATTGGGACTGGTCATCTCTTAGCTGCCATGGTTTATTTTAACTTTTTTTTCTGAATTGCCTTTGTTTTAAATTTTACTATGGAAACATATTTCAAAACGGACTAATATTTCAGGCTTGGTGCCATAGTATTTTTTATGACTTAGGTATTGCATGTATTGGAGGGTGGGCCCAAAAATTGCATCATCCTTTTTTATAATTTTCGTGCATCATTTACAATGTTTAAACAAACTACATTCAAAATCTACTATTTTTTTAGTAGGTCTTTAGATACTCGTATATTTTATCTCATAACTATCCCCATTCACCGATTTGTCAGATAAAAAGGTATAATACTGAAAAGGTTTTTCCAATAAATAGTCCAAATTATTTATCGGGACACTTCAGAAACTCAACGTAACCCAATTTTCCGCTTATTGCATTCGTAATAAAAAGGTATACCCTTCTTCATTATTTAAACTTGAACATAGAACGTTATCCGGGTCTTTGGAGATGACTGGTGGATGTAAACCTCTTCAACTTCAAGAAGGTATTGGAAATTATGGGAAGCAAATTACAGGATAATTACCCTTTAAATTACAGAACCCGCGTACGTGTTTATTTTTGCATTAACATTGTCAGAATATGCAACATGAAGAGCATAAACTGGTGTTTTTTTTCTGCTCCTATTTATTGTAGTGTGCTGCAAGTGCAGACGGGATTCGATTTTATTTTATTGAGTGGAGTGCAGACGAGATTCAATTTTTTATTTGACATTAGACATACAAGTATGTGTATTTGACAAGAATTTGGGTTGAATATTTAAACTTGTAAGGATGAAATATTAACTTAAAAAAATGCAACCAAATGTGGTTGTTTTTGAACACAGTTAGATTTTATTTATTTTTTTAGTTACGAAATCCTTCATTAGGACCAACCAGTATGTCAATATTATTTCACTTCCTTAAGCCCATGTCGGGTTATGTAATTGTCCCACACCATCGAAAACCAGAAAAAAAGTAAAGGAAAAAATCTGTTTGTCCAGGTTTTATACCGCCTGGGTTCAAAATGAAATGGAAATTCGTCAGAATTTCTGCGTAAACATGCGTTTATATCCAAATAATAAAGTAAAATGTAATAAAATGCATGCGGACCGCAAGTCCGTCATGGACCATGCATGATAATAATATAGTCGACGACGCGTTATGAGCATACTATTACATGCACATTTTCAGCTCAGTTTTGCCTGCGCAAGCTTCTCGCCGTCTTGTTATCGTTGTTCTGTCTGGGAACATACAAGGTACCTAGTTGAAGGAATAGGGTGGACTTTTAGTCAGTAAGAGTCTGACAGTCTTTACCGTTCCACCCAGGATGAGAGGACTGATTTGGTAATAAAACTAGTAAGGGTAACGTAATCTAATAACCATAATCTATGTTGTAGCCACATCGTAGAATTGATCAACTCTACGATATGGCTACGACATGGATACTACAACTACTGCCTCACCAGTTCTGATCGTCAATATTGATAACCGCATTAGGTATGCCTTAATTGTAGACACAATACCTAGATAATATTAAGCGCTCTTGAACTTTCAGCAACGATATATTCCAACAATAACAATAACATATTTTTACTTACGTCAGCACCACTGTAAATACAGTTAAAGTTCTCCATTAAAAGTACTCCCCCACTCCCGACAACATTGGCTCGTTTACTTGTGAAAAATCGGCAAACAATGCTTTCCATACAAAATAGCGTTATACGAGAAAGAAAACTGGAGGTCATTACCCTGTTTATTCTTAGTTTAAAAAGTATAGTGTGCTAGTCACGAGTGTATGGTGCAGGATAGTACGTTTACGTAGTTTTTATGCGGCTAGGCAAAGTATCGATCATCAGTACTGCCAATGACAATGACCCTTCAAGGCCTTCACCTGTGTACGTAGCATAATGTGCTGTATCTCTAGAAAATGACGTTCTTTTTTCAAAAGTAATAAGCCCTAAAACAAAGCGTTGCAAGTCCAATCTAGTAGAAAATTAAAATTAAGTGAGTCTGTGCAAATTTTTCTTCAGGTTGTATTGGTTTTATTTAAAACTTTCTAAAAGTATCCAATTATCTAAAATTCTAGATAAATAGACATTGCTAAAAAGACTACAATTTAACTTGGAAGAAAGAATGATCTATCAAAAGATATAAATTGTTCACCTGAGACGTACTCGTAGATACTATATCTAATCTGACTAGAATGTATTAGAGTTTTGAACTTGTGAAAAGACTTATACATTACATTTAAAATTTAAAGCTTTTCATGGGTAACAAAAGTTATACAATAATACAAGACATCTTTATGCATTCTTGAAAATGTATCCATGTTAAAGACTTCAACGAAAAACTTGAATACACAAAAGTTTTAATTTTTTCATTAATATTCAATTCAAATCCTAATAATTACATAAATGTAAATCTAAATAAAAAGTTTTAGGCTACCTTACATCTTGAAATTTACTTAATTCCTTTTCATCGTTAGGTATTACCTTACTACCGTAATTGGGCCGGGAAGGGAGACCTAATAACTTGAATAAAAGTCCTAAAAATAATATAACATTTATATTACTATTACAAAAACTACACATTACTTAGGTCTCCTACTCAACAAGTTGCAAAGAAAAACCGCTCGTACAAACAGACAAACAATACAGATATTCCCTAAAAATTCCTTGTCACTAATGCTAGTAGAGGCATTATACAATAAGTACTTAGTGATTATAATTCTATTAATTTAGATAACAGAGTGATGGACTTAAATGTCCCATCTGCTTCATTATCCCGGCTTTCCCCTTTCAACTCGAACTCTAACGGAAACTAATTGAAGAAGTCCAATGGGCCGCGACCAACATTTATCTGAGGCTTTTAATTTTGACAAATACTTAATTATTATTCAGTTGAGGATAGGATTCTAGATATTTGTCAAAATCAATTAGATCTTATTTTCTTCCGTGTCTTGAAAAGCACGTTAAGCCATATTGGTCCCGTGCCGGTTATCATTTGCACATCTTTGACATGCATTACAGGTAGAGCGCCACAACTCGTGAACATGCAGCGAAGAATTCGAATTTTTCTTTCCAAAGAAAATATTTGAAAAATTCGCTACGCATGCGTTTAATGCGTATAATATTTATAAAATATTTTCGAGGTACTACGTTTTCAAAGCAACCAGATGTGGTAACATAACCACTAGCACTGCGGAAAGAGATCATGAGTGGTGACACGGACTCTAGTCAGCAACCAGAAAGTGTAACTGCCAATCTTACCAAAGGTTAAGCTTGAACTGTGAAGATCAGAAAGACTATAGCTCCAGGTGAGAGTAGGCTAGGCAGATGATCATGCATTTATTTTTTTATTTCAAAATAGTGGCAGCTTTTAAAACGAGTGCTCGGTTCAGAAATCGCATTCTCAAAGAATTAGTGCACTCAGAAAAAATCCATCAGCCTGTTCAAAAATACAGCACAGAAAAATACGTAGAGTGGAGTTGCAATCGCCCACAAAATCTAATCTATGATGGCTACACGTGCTTGGCTTGTGATTCCAAGCTACTATGATGCTATTCCAGTATCGTTGGCTACGTTGGCGCCATTTCTGCTCTATGCAAATACGTCTCCAGTGCATTGGCGCTGCTGTTTTCCGAAACGTTATTACCGAACTGATTTGCTTACTCACCCTCCAAATACGGAATAAAGTCTGTTTAAACCACCCTCCAGCTATTGAAACTCGAACCTTATGTCAAAGCCATTAACTTTGCAATTTGTGAAGATGACTTTTGGAATAGATTGCCATTTTAATCTCTCGCTCACCTGTAATTTAGATGCTTCTAAACCAAATTGAAATGCGGACAAATCAATGAATCATTTTGCGTTTAATCTGGTTATGGCTGCATTACGGGTTAATATAATGCCTATTTGATCATCATTATAATGTAAGCGAATCTCACTACGCGCATTGTCCGAGCGGTTAGTCATAAACGGGTTTCATACAAGTTACGTACCTACCATCCGTCAGTCCGCGCGGACAAGCGGAGAAGGATTAAGGATTATCGCATACCTTTTTTTTATCGTGGTAAAATCACTAAATGAGTCTTCCCGACAAGTTCGGGACGGGAGGGACTGTCAGACTCACACTGACGAAAATCTAGGATGATCCTTCAAAAGCCTTTTACGTTCCAGTGCCGCAGTTACCTGATAAGTCAGTCGCGACCCAAAATCGCATACCTAAAAACATTGTTCACAAACAGAAAATCACGAGCAAATCCGCTGTTTTCTGTAGTTAAAATAAAAAAGTGACACTTAACGTGTATATCTAGGCACTAAATATTTCATGTGCACTGAATTGTTTACGAGGCGAACAGGACAGCAATTAATATTTTTATAGATGGCCGCCGTCAGTCCTGAGTGACGCGACACCCGCTCATCAATATTAAAAGCTCCTTCAGATTGATATTCTTTATGTTTTTCATTATCCACTGATCGCAATTAAGCTTGCCGAAATTTTCCTTAATTTTTACACAGACATGCTATAAGAATTTTTCTCTATAATCTTTAGGATAAATAGCTAATTTATGCGTAGTTTTCAGACAGTAAGAGCGACTTCAAATGAGTGTTTACCTATAGTTTGTTTGATTACTTATTTCTACGTTCATAATATCATAATTTTTAAAAATGAACGCAAGCAAAGACGCTTGACGCTGTCTGTCTGTCCTTATTATGTTTGCTTAGATCTTTAAAACTTTTAGATAGACTGAGGCAAGGGGAAGATTTATATCTAATATAGTAAACAGTGCACAATATAATTGAAATGAAACCCGTGAGGAGCCGGGACGGATCGCTAGTTTTTGAAATAGATAAATATTGCCCTACACTAGGACTTTTTCCTGTTTCCTGTTCACAAACATTTAAACTCACATAAACACCCAGATCCGGAACAACTAGATACTTGTAGATACAAATATTTAATATGTGTGGGAATTGAACCCGCGACACGCTGCGCAGTAGTCTATGGCTCAGCCACTGCGCCACGCCATACCGTCTCGCCAAATGTGAATGTGTACTAATAAACGTTTTGTGCTATTAACACTCACTTGTAACTCAGCCCATGTTACGGAACAAAGTTTGTTCCAAGACTTTTGGAAATTCACAAAAAATTAAGGAATTTAGGAATTCCCAAAAGTCTGGGAACAAACATTGTTCAGTAACATGAGTTGAGTTACCCCACGAGAGGGTTTGTGCTATTAACGTTACACGTATAAATAAGTACATGCCCAATTGCCCATGTTAAGGAAAAATACATGAGTTAATGAGATGTGTGTCTAATTACCTGTAGAACTAATAGTTTTGGTAACAGTAAACTCTTATTCAAGCTATTTTTCAAATGGAACAATTGCAGTTTTCCTGAAAATCAAGATGGTTCTCGTGAATTTCTGATGCAATTCAACATAGAACCATGCGACGCTTTTACAGAATCTTAAAAATATATTTCTAAAAGTTTGGACAGTAGGAAATGCGTCTCTTTTTCCGACGGAGCTGAAATTCTCAAGCAATATCCTGGCTGTTTACAAAGTAGATTGGCTACGTCACGTTCATACCATTTTCTAAAGGCTTACTATTTCCTGCGGTTACCTGAATTTTACAAAAATCCCTAGTACTCGCTTAAACCAGGTAGCTTCAAGATTCGAAAGAACAGGTAAATAAATTATGAAGGATAGTCAACTTAGGTAACTAACTTAAACTTTAAGTAGCAATAAGGATAATGTAATATAAAATCAAAAGGTGAAAATCTCGTGAAGAAACGTTCGATCTTAGTACTGGACCTGTTATATTATTGATAGGGTTTGGTCAATAGTATCCTCCGACTGCATAGCATGCTGCCTGATTTAAAGTTTTGTTATGTTGACCATTGATATAATTTTAATCAGAAAGAAGAATAAAAACGTCCCTCGGTTTTTTTCATGACTGGTAGCATGGCAAGAAATGTTGCAATTTTGAAATCGATAAGGTTTCATTTGTCTACAATTTGATCTATGGCATGTTTCACGTCTATGGTGGCTTTAATGTCACATTGACATTTACATACAAAAAAGCCAAAAGCAGTGAAATCAAAACATAAAAAATGTAACATCTCAATACAACACAATAAGATTAAAAAGTATACCAACAAATAAAAACAAGCATATCTTCATGCAAAAATCATTGAAAACTTCACCTGGGCATTCCTGTTTGTAAGTACGATAACTAAGTACTCCTATAACTTTGCATCTCATCCATTGATCTTATCTTCACGCAGAGGGCGAGTTAGGAGAGTGCACTTAGAAGGTCAGTTGATGGCAATAGGTTAAAACTAGGTAGATAATACGTAAAGGTTGGCAAAATGCCTGAGCGCACATGAGCCATGTTGTACGCCAGCAGCGGCCCGCTCACGTGTGGTTCTGACCGGTCAGTTTGAAATAGCGCCTCTACCGGCGAATTCTTACCCGAAAGTTCTCATACCCGCAAATCTTCTCTTCGCTCCGCTCGTCTGATCTTTACAAAACGCGCTGAACAGCTGAAAGACTGAAGCTCATAAAAGTTTCTCAAACCTCACATTTTACAAGTGAGATTTTTAGAGCAGATAAAATTGTCTGATTACCTTGAGTATGATGATGAAATTATTCCTAAGTACGGCGGCTTTGCTTCATTGTACCTACTTGATGTAATACTTACGTAGATTGGGGTACACGACAAGACTCCGACTTAAGTGGTTTAGTGTTGGTATTCATGTAAACTTACAGTTAGGTACTCATTGTACAATTGTATGCTTTGAGATCTGCTTGTCAAGGTTTAAAATTATACTACGAGTAATACGTATTTGCAAAGCAAATCTTCAATAGCTGTGTAGTTTTTGATTTTGCCTTATTGCCCAAAGGTAGAATTGGATGATATTAGCATTGATTATATTAGTAGATGCAGATTTGTTTCGTATAGTTAGTTTATATAAACATTTATACTAACTACATAACATTATCACTGTTATCGGTAGACAATAACGCATGCACGACACTTTCCAGACGATAACCGTAAGGCCGTTTGTGCACTATACGGAATTTTACTATCCGGCAGTAAGATTTACATCAACTTTCATTGAGAATGCATTGACAATTGTAAGAAATCGGACTGCTGGACGGTAAAATTCCTTGCAGTGCACAAACGCCCTTACGAAACAATATCGGGACCTTGGTAGCTTCATACATTTCTAGAGAGAATTAGCGAGATAGGACGCTATGCCAGTGTCGTATAATATGAAAGCGCCCAAGTGGAATCAATCCCATCCCATTTCCTCTTCGATGGCCTAATTGAAATAAATGATGTAACTTTAACTTTGATCTAAAGCTTAAAAAAAAACCTAAAAATCAAAGATCTAACAAAAACTTTAAACATGTTTATGTATTCATCAATGAGGCGTGTCCCAATAAAACCGTGACGCGTGTCACTGTGTGAGAGACAAATTAACATTTTAATTGTGATCGCCATGTGCGGGTACACTAGTTGTGGACTACCCTCCGGAAAATCACTGTTAACGGTTGACATCCAATCGTGCGTGTGACGTGCACTTAATGGGTTATTATAATTTTCGTCAACCCTCTATCAGATAGGTTAAATTGGACGCACGTCGGTGCCGCTGTGATCATCTAACTCTAGTTAGACTGACAACCCAATTTACAATTTAACATAGGATTTTAATTTATTTGCTTTTTTTGCTGGTCTCTATATTGAAAATAAAAACAAGGTTTTTCATTGTTAACTAGTGTTTGCCAACGGCATGTCGCCAGCGCGGCGGCGGCGTCTCTATCGTTTTAATCAATCGACTCATATTCCATATTTCTGCGAAGATTAAACCAAAAAAAAAACAATGAAACAATACATTCATGTGGTTAGCACATTACTTTAATTTTAACTCTGTAATATTTCTTCTTACAGACTAAAATCAATCAGCATCAACATGTCTTCAAAAACTCGAGGAAACTCCATCAGCGTATCATTTGATACCATAGGCCTTTCCAAGTTCTACCATAATTATTTGTTGGTATACACCGCACTCACTTTGTTCGTAGTTCTACTTGTGTACGTCATCACCAAAGACTGGAAAGGCTACACAAGTCCTGAAGAAGTGGACCTTGGAACTGTGAACGTAGCTCCTTGCCGTCGTAAATACTCACAGATTCGAACACACTCTCATAACTATTATTCATAATGAAATAATTCAATCACCCCCGGGCCTTCGAAAGGGACAGAGTTATACAAGTCGTTTAGCGCCATCTCGTTCACTCACTGGAACAAGTCTGGTTTTAAGATGTTGTAATACCCCCCGAGTCCATGTAACCATCGTATAATTTTAAAATAAATGATTTCACCTGCAATTTGGTGTTCTTATTTCCTCATTAAATTTCGCCGGCAATCATAACTTTGTTGATGCCTTCAGCGTTAGGTTTTCAAGGTTCAGGTGGTGTATGGAACGGTCCTTTTTTACATAGTAAATAATCCAGTGTAACAACCCTGGCACCGGAACGTGGAGGGCTATTGAAAGGCACCGTGGATTTAGTCAAGTCTGACAGTCCCTCCCTGAGAGGGAGGACTCATTTAATGATTTCACCACGTAAACAAAAAAAAAAACACCCTGGGTGGATCGAAAGGGATTTTCAGGTTTGCACTGACTGAAATCCTCAGTGTTTCTTCATAGCCCTCTATGTTTCAGGGTTATGGTTACTTGATAACAGTTCTGCTGCAACCCCAGGGAGTTTCATTTAATCAGTAACCAACCACGCAGCTTACGTAAATAAATATCCTCAATAGAATATCCACTACATACGTTAAGGCTAGCTCACTGGTGACTTTTTGTGATGACGAATTTTTGTCACCCATTTTAATGCTATGAAGATCAGCCGACCGCTAGAAAGTATGTGTCACTGTATCTAAAAGTCAGGGTACTCCCAATAATTATATTCATCACAAGCTGTAGCCAGCGGCTTCACCCGCTACAACTCGAAAATTATCCCACGTGAACATAAAATCGGGATGAAAACTATCTTATGTGTTAATCCAGGTTATAAACTATCTGTGTACCAAACAGTCAAATCCGTTAAGTGGTTTTGCGTGAAAGAGTAACAAACATACCTACATACACATACATAGGACATTCCTCACAAACTTTCGCATTTATAATATTAGTAGGATTTTAATAGTAGGATAGCACTCAACGAACAAAAACAATAAGTCGGCTAGCCTTTCAGTGGCTTCCGTGGACAATGTAGGTACAGTCACATAGCATATGTTCCCAGTGCTGGGACAAAAGCTTCCTCTCCAGATAATCCACAACCCTGGCCAACGGTGGTTTGGTATAAGTCAGGTGACAGTCTTAAAATTTTTGTTTTTATACCATGCCAGTTTTCTCACGATGTTATCCTTCAGTGTTTTGAAAACAATATTATTGAAATAAATTACACTAAGGCCGACTTTCACCAAAAGTTAAACATGTTTAAAATTTTATTTAAGCAAAAAATTCTATAGAAAATTGCGCTTAAATAAAATTTTAAACATGTTTAACTTTTGGTGAAAGTCGCCCTAAGTAATACGCCTGACTGGGTTCATCAAACCCTTGACATACAACTCGGTTACCACCACTGCCTAATAAACGCGTAGGTTACGTAGGTACCTAATGAAATAAAATTCAAAAGCAATTTTTTCATAAGATGATGAATTTAATTAAGGTAGGTAATATTATACTAGACATCGATGTTATGTTTCAAAGCAAGTACCTAACATGCGTGTAGTGACAACATGCAATTCAATCGATACAATGCATGTAACTCGAATTCGTTTAAATTAATAGTGAACAAGCTGCTTCTTCTGGGTAAGATCTTTCGTCTTCATAACTTCTGGTTGGTAGATTTCTGCGGAAAATTTGATATCTGGATCTATCATCCTAAATTCGTCTTTGACAATGTTCAAATCGCCAAAACACGCGACCCTGAAGCGTTGGGCACTCGTGGATGCTAACCCGAACAATTTTTCGTTCTGCATCATAAGATCACCAGCTCGCACAGGGCATCGTGCCACATCCTTCACACATATCGTGCTATTCGACTTCAAATGTTTAAGAACAGTTGTGCTTCCATAGTCTTTGGGAGCCAAAGCGACGTGCTGTCGAGATAACGACCTTCCAGCGGTATAAGGGCGACCGAGAATGAAAACTTTTTGTTTCCAGTCTAAGTTTGTTCCGATCACTACCGTTTCTGAGCAGCTCTCTATACTTTCGTAACTAGATAGGATAACAAGCCTTTTGGAAATTACTCCGTCGTGGTGTACGTATTCGATGATGCTGACTGAAAAACCCTTCTTGCAGCGAGGACTGAAAAATAAAGACCAAACAAGTAAATCGAAAACCCATCATTACGATGACAGCAGCCACGGAAACAAACAAGCTACATAGTTATAATGTTTAATGCTAACAAGAATACTCTAGATACTAGCTGTTGCCCACGGCTTCGTTCCTTCCTCATCAAAATCAGTTCAGTCATTTTGACGTGAAAACGGGCCACACGTAGATACAAACGAAAACAGCATTCCATTAAATGAGTTACTGATATATTGATGGTGATTTACTTTGCCATGTTTCCCATATACATTCGTATAGGTCCAGACTTAACGCAAACACCATTTGCGAGAACCGAAGTCGGGCTGACCACTGCACCCAAACATAACAGCTGCTGCGTCGACGCAGAATGAATTCTTGCAACGAAACGATAATCATCCAATTTTACTCGATAGCAAGCTAAATCACTAGGTTTTGCATATAATTTGATAGAGCGAAATCCTCTAAAATGCATTATAAAGCTAGCCAAGACTAGAGCCATTGTTAAGAAAAATATAGAAAACAACAAAACTATGATTCCAACTTTGCTTTTTCGCGATCGATCATCCCATGGTATGTTAATAAAATTAAATCGGTACTCTAAATCGACCTGTTCATTGTTATTTTCAATTATTTTGTTATCATCAGCATTTTCTTCCATTATAAATTAATCCGTTCTAAGAGACGCAATATGAAAAATCTATGTGGCTCTATTCGATTGTTTTTCAATGTTTTGGGTTGTGAAAAGTTGTGAATCGCTAATGCCCGGGCTACACGAGGCTAATTTTTCAAGCTAGGACAGCAAGCTAGTGCCAATAGGTTAGCAAGCTAGTATTTCTGGCATCGAGTAGACAAAACTAGCTTCATTTCTAAGCTTAATTCCTAAAAATTAAGTTAACTAACTTAGAAATTAAGATAGTTTTGTGTACACGAATCCAGAAGTACTACTATCTTGCTTGCTTACTGACACTAGCTTGAAGAACTAGCCTCGTGTAGCCCGGGCAAAACTTTCAGTGAAAACTCTTCAAATAGGTAGCATATCTTCACACACAACACAAGCGAATAAAATTTCAAGTTGGACATCTAGCGACATCTATGAAGCAATAGGAGAAGTAAAAATCAAAATCTTTGGATTTACAAAATACTAGCGTTCCGCACTGGCTTCGGACTACTGTAGGTACAACTTTTACCTTCTTCCATATTACAAAAAAAAATCATTTTCATCTCACACGCTCGGAAAGATTATAAGCACTTTCGAACAAACCACCCTCATGGCGGCTCCCTACCAGTGCCGTGAATTCTCGGCAAAATTCCGACCTGTGATTCCGACACCAGGGAACAGGCGCAAACGCGCGAGATCCCCGCGAAAATCATCCACATTCTCGTTCGCGCCTGTTCACGTGGGTTCCCGACACTAATGTGGAGCCGCCATTATTACAAAGATACTCGACCCATGCTCTATATCTATGTTTAGGTCTATGGTGATTCACTAATAAATAATAATATCTGTGATAATATGATACCAAAAACCGATTACAAATTATCAAAATAAAACATCAGTAAAATTCGGTTACAAAAACATGTCGTGACTGACATCTTAGCTAAATTACACAGAAATCTGTTCCACTCCCCAGAAACTTTACATTTTTTTGGTTTTTTTTTACGTTCCTACTCTCACCTACTCCTACTTCTGAGCAAAGGCCTCCCCAATTCCTTATTTAAAGTAAATCATAACTTACAACTGCATAATAAATGAACAAATTGATGTCATTAAAAGATATAAAAATTGATTTGATTAAGATTTAAAAATTGATTCAGCGTGGCAGCGTGGCAACGTGGGGTTTTTGACACGTTCCACATTGGCGGGGGAAGAATTCAGAGACTTTCTGAGTGACTAAATGTCATCCTTGTCTCTTCTACTACACGTTGGGCTATTATGAGCTAGACAGGCGTAGTTTTCACAGACTTTTAACGGTTTATAAGAAACGTGGGATAATATGAGTACACAATACATTACAGAATATTAAAACTATCACAAGCTATAAAAAATGTAATATAATTATACAAGACGTATGCATCTAAAACAAAAACTTTAACTCAATAACATCAATGCCAGAAGGAGAAAAATCCCAAGCTGGGTGCCTCTCTTTCTTAAGGTGATTGCTTCGATGTAGCCCGCGAAATTCAAATTTTTTTACGTTTTTTGCAATTTGCAGGCCAGTGACATGTTGTAACTTTATAAATATTTGTGTTGCGCAAATAACAAGTATAATTTTAAATATAAAAATTGTCAAAAAATTCGCTCCATCAGCTTTCACATAGAAAAGGTGCATCGTAGTTAGATTTCGGAGATTTTAACATGATGCACCTTTTCTATGTGAGAGCTGATGGAGCGAGTTTTTTGATATTTTTTATATTTAAAATTATACTTGTTATTTGCGCAACACAAATATTTATAAAGTTACAACATGTCACTGGCCTGCAAATTGCAAAAAACGTAAAAAAAAATTGAATTTCGCGGGCTGGTTGGAGCATCCCCCTTAAACAAATAAGACACAGTTGTAATGTTACAAGCCTTCAGCCATCCCTAATATTTCTATATCCATGGGAAAAAGGCCTGTGTCGATGACATGTGTCATACATGTTGTCAACGTCAACAAAAACGAAATGTCATATTAGACATTTTGTGAGGATCTTGCGTTCCAATTTAGTATATATCGCACTCTATGGCATAAACTTTTTCGCTTTCCTAGTCACTCTAACGTAATTCTAAACTGTTAAAAAACAGTGGTTAATCTTAATGTTGTAAAACTAAACATATTAATGAAACGAAACACCTCACTGCTTCAGTGAATAATGTGGATTATTCAAAACAAATAATGAACAATTGCTTGTTTTATTGAGTTGATAGTATAGGTTTCAACATACAAAATGCCTACAGTGATATTAATGGATGTTTCGCTGTCAATGTCGCGCCCTGTGCCGACCCCTGACACAACAGAAACTCATACCCGGCACACGATAGCTACAGTAGCTGTGAACACGTTTTTAGACTATCTAAGCGTTCATGCTAAGCTGGAATACGTCGCATTGGTTTCATTTTCCTCCGTGTACGAAGGTAGGGTGGCAAACAAGTTAAAATCTTCGTAAAATAGCTGACACTATTAACACTGCTGAATTCCATGTAACAATAACATTGCTACTCTTTTCCAGTATCCGTTCCTTTTACAAGAGATTTTGATAGTATACGCAGCAAGCTATTGGTATTGGAGGAAGGGGACAAGACCTGCATTGACACTGCACTTCTTGGTGTGAATCAGCTGGTGCTCAATGAGTGGGGAGGATGCCAAACACCTGTTCAGATTATTTTGGTAAATATGGACATCAAATTTAATGCAGGGTACTTCGGGCTGTATAATAACATTTACACAGGTCAATCTAGGGCTCATTGATTTTTCTCACCTTCAGACCTGTTGGTGTGCAATGATTTGTATACTTACATACCTTTCTATCAATCCATCGGAAACAATACCAATGGTTTCTGCAGATTGTGTGTCCTTATTGTGTTGTAAGAAAAAGTATTCAGGAGAGCTCTAAGGCTGGAAGTTGACCACAACATAAACTAGGAAAAAACTCTGATGTAGATGCAGATGATGGATAATAAATACTTATGTGAAAAATGAAATGCCAGAATAGTTTGAACTCAAATTTCTGCCAGTTATCATGAGAATCTGTTAACTGAAAAATGTTGATCTCTGTAATGTATTTTTATGTCATTACAGATAACCGATGGCAGCAGTGGAGTTGGTTCTATTGGCAGAAACCGAATGGTACAAGCTCTGCCATTACCTCCCTCGTACCCTGCCAAAATACATGTTCTGCCTATTGTCTCCCCTCATGAATCGTGCTTACAGCAGGGTAAGTACATTCAAGGAAAATTCCCTCTGGATCATTAACCTTTTAACCGCCAGACTTAATTATCAATTGTAGTCCCCCAAGTGCCAGGCTATGAATCGGTGAAATACAAGATCCTGTCTTTCTGCTCCTCTTAAGCTCCGATTTGTAAAATAAAATACTATGGTGTACAATAAAAAGTATTATATTTGTCTATCTACTTATACAGAGAGATATAAAATAGATGCAATAAAATCAAACAAAACAACAAAAAACGTGAATATTCTCTGTCGGATATATCCAACTCTGGCGTAATGGGCCCCAAAATATTTGTCGGATGTATCCGACCTTGGCTGTTAAAATGTTAAATCCGCTGCAAAATACTAAGCTTACAGATAGTGGGAAGCTAGTTAGTTTCATTTTATTTAGAGAAATGTCAAGCCAGGGTCCACTTCGAAAACATGCATTTTGGGTGAAGCTGGGAAAATCATTTGATTTTATGCATTTCAGCAATGCCGCTCTACCAGAAAATAGTGGATCTAGCCAATAACACAACTAGTAACTCCAATGGCAATATGTCACGAGGCTCTATCTACTGTCCCGATCAACTTACTGTGCCTGGTGTAAGTATAGACAACAAAGGTAATTTAAAAATAACTTTTATCTTTAGGAATAATCCGATTTTTTTATATTAATTACATTCTATATTTTGAATTATCCGTCAATTGAAACACTACAGGGTTTCCATAGGTAAGAACAAAAATTTACATCACAAAATGAGAAGAACTTTAATTCCAACTTCATTAGAGGTTGTGTACACCCTTCATGTTAGAAAAATTCCAATTATTGTCACCTCTTTTTTAAACTTTTTCTTAGCTCCACTTTTATAGCGCCGACATTCATTGACCTTTAACGCCGTAATATTTGCCATAATCAATCTGAAATAATGCAAAACATTCACAAAAATAATCTAATTTATAAACCAAAAATAATAGCCCATATTTAGGTTTAAAATTTCTTATAAAAACATAAAGTTCACTTATGATTAGATACAAAGTTATTTCTTAGTAGTAATATATGTAATATTTGCCTCTGGGGCTATGGCGACGTTATATTGTTAATATTTAAATGGTTTTTCAATTTACACTTTGGTAAATCATAGAACAGTTGTGCTCCCTCCACTAATATTGTTTTTCCACCATAATTAGTCCGTGCTCGTGCAGTCAATAATTGGAGTTTATTTCATTTAACATTTCGAAAACCTGCTACATTAGCGCCTCTAGTGGTGACTTCATACACTATAGCCCAATAACAATAACTTGTTTGTAGGTTATAACAGCAATGACTAGGCTATGCGAACAGCACTACCAAGAGTTCTGGTGCACCCTGAAGTGTGGCCAGCTAGAAGCGCGTGTGCAACTCTACCCGCCGCCACAGACTATCTCTCTTGAAGAGTTGGCTGCCACCTACACATTGTCCAATCAGATACATGTCATTGGATTTCTTCAGCAGCAGGAACTTAGTAAGTTACCTTGTGTTAATACTAGTTACTTAGAAGAACTTGGTTTATTTTTTTTTATAACTTAAGTGAGAATATGGCCACAAGTGGTACCCCAAGACACTGAGGCGAAATCGTGGCAGGACATTGCGGGACGAATTGGATAGGTTTCATCTGAATTGAAAGGAGAATGCAGTGTCTCGAAAGGTGGAAAGAGTGGAGACAGGCCTCTGCCCAGGAGTGGAACAAATCAGATAACTGTAAAAAAGTAAAAGTACCCCCCTGCGGGGTATTACAACGTCTTAAAACCAGGCCTGTTCCAGTGAGTGAACGAGATGGCGCTAGACGACTTGTATAGCACTGTCACTTTCACTCACTGGAACGAGCCTGGTTTTAAAATGTTGTACCCCCCCTGGTATGAATTGAAGGTGGCCTTTGCCAAGCCGCGGCAAAAGCTAGTCTAATATTTGGTTGATTTATTATGTATTGTAAAATTTAATTTTAAGACGTCGCTTCTTTTTTCTTAAGCACATTTTCATCTTAATACCCGACATGTGTTTTAAACCTTCTACTTTTCAACAGGTACTCCAATATCGATAAGTAAACACTTGGTAATACCGCAGGCGCAAGCAGGAACCAATACGGGACCGAGAGAAAATTATGGCTCTAAAACTCCTACTAAGGTACTACTCGTAAAACACTAAAGTGGCAATAGTTTTACTGCAATGAAGAGAAATGTACTATCTATGTATAAATCTACTCTTTATTTTCGCCAGTTTTCTAAGAATATTGCGCGTTTGGGCTAAGGTTAATGGCCTAATGGGGAAGGCCGGTCAAAGCTAATTGTAGATGGCGCGACCATAGCTAGGTCCTAATCCGACCAATGAGGTAGTACTATTTTGAAGTACCTATAAGATTTGAACGAATGACGTTGCTTGGAACTAGCTATACTAGCGCCATTCGTTTCCCAGTTGCCATCCCCATTTTGTTGGACTGCCCTTGAAGTCTTTTCAGGTATTTTGTGAATGTGTGTTCGAAATTCAATACATGTTTGAAGGAAACCTGTTCACGAATATCATATTATAACCACTTAATTATTTTGCAGGAAGGTTCAAGTACAGATAGTTCTGCCACAGAAGAGGATATGTCGGATCCAAGCAAAGTTCCTAATTTCTGTGTCCTGCTTCATGGTGCACTCAAGGTAAGAGATTTTCTGTTTTTATTATTGTTGTTAAGGTAAAGTTTGAAACATTAAAAATATTGAAATGGAAAATGGTATGAAAATAGTGTAACCAAGAAAACTTTATTTCATTGTAATAATAGTAGTTTATGTAACTGGTACATAATGAGGGGTATTATACACGAGTGTGAGTTTATAAAACGAGCGAAGCGAGTTTTATAATAGTATCACACGAGTGGTATAATACCTAGTTATGTACAGTTTCATACACTACTTTATCTACTCTCATTGAACACGAACATATCAAATAAAAGATAAAAATTAATAAACACTAATAATCATCCACCATGTCATCCACCGAAACACCACACCACGGCAGGCAAACTTAGAACAAAAAATTTCAACCGTATGCTCTATGGTCAGAATCTTCGCTAAAGTAAGGGACGCGGGGTAACGGGGGTAGTACCCTGCGTCCCTCGTTCATTCCCTGCCCCCTCCTTCGCCCGGCGCCAAAACCAAAGACAATTTACGAAAGTTTATGTCAATATGGCTGACTGAACAAAACTTCGAAAAGTTTCTATTTTATATTTTCTTACTTATTTATCAGTTTCACTAGTTTATACGGCCTTCCAGTGCAACATGTGGAACAAGAATTGTGTGCATTGTGTGGTTCATTACAATGATAAACGTAAGGACGTTAAAATGAGTTCGTTTCGTGTTGATGAGATAAAACTTGAAATTCGCTTGTAAACTGGGATTATTATACTATATTCAGTGAATATGTGCGCTACTTGACTACAAGTTATCGTAAAATGTATAATGTGTGCCAGAAAAGGTTTGAAAAGAGGAAGAATCGGCTCAAATTATCATTGTTTTCAGCTGATGAAATTACCCTAGAAAAATCTAGTCAAGTTGACGAAGGTTAGTATGTAAATCCTAAATATTTGCTTATCCTATCATTTCGCTTAGGCACCAATCTCCCACAGTTGGAATTAAAATTATGATGACATTGTTCTTTAGAATTTTAACACGATACACTGTCTTAAAGTATGGACTGCGCAACAGCTACATAAAATTGATCCCACTCAACTAGAAAGAGGAATAGTAGAGTGGGTCCTATCTTTACTGTTACAGGTGGTTCTCTTTCTAGAGTATGGCCAATTTTATCTTTCAGTTGGTCAACGGTACATCATACTTAATTATACTATTATATTTCATGTTTATAAATTTAAATAAAAATTATATACTTAATTAATTACTACATTGTATTATTTCTTTTCAGGTGAAGAATTTGCGGTCCAGTTTCAGCTAAGCATTTGCATCTACTCTATATAAGTAATGATAATTTTGTAAGTACTTTATTAATTTCCAGATATTTTTTACTTATTCTCCGTTTACATCAAATAGAAATAATAATTTTGTCACTCGCAAGCATTTGACCAATTTGTTGTAATAATGACATGTGATGTTATCAAATCAAAGAATTTTATATTAAAACAAGTTATCAATCTTATAATAAAATTGTGAATAAGCATAGTTTCCTGAATCTGATCTCTATCATTATATTTATTTTTTAATAGCCCATAATGTTCCTCTATTACTGGGCAAAAGTTACCCCACATTTTTCCAAGTGTTCTTCAAATACAACTTCAGACCAGCCGTCATCATAACCTTACTTCATTGTTATCAACCAAGTTTAATGCAAGTTTATTAATTGTTTCAGTTCAATATTCCGATGGGAGAAGTTTTAGCCACACCCTCAAAGGTACTACTAATAATAATTATATTCAACTCTGTCAATGGAGCTTGTGTGAACTCCAAAAGTTACCATCAATGATTTTGGTAAGGAACTATGTATAAATTAAATGAAAATACATTTAGATATTTTGTGTTGTATCAGAAGAGACTGTTTTTATAGCTGACTGATGAGCTAGTTTTTTTGTGGATATATTAACAATTCTATTGTATGGACTTTTGACCAATCATAGACTTAAGGATGGACTGATCAATAGCTGCCTTACATTGACCATACTCTCTAGAAATACAAGAAAAAGATTACTTTTAAGTCTATGTATGTAATTGTTTACCTCTCCTTTTAGACGGGACAATTTTATCTGTCGGTTGGCTAGAGAAGCGCAGTTCATCTTTTAAGTCTATGGGACTAATAATGTGGCAATTTTTCCTAAATGTTATCTATTACTGTACTAGTGTTAATTAATTACCTAGAAATATTAGGGACTCATAAAAATAATTTAGTTATAATCTATCTATCTGGCAGATGAACAGGAAATTTTGCATGGTGCATTTATTTTTTATAACTTTATCAAGCAACATGAAATGAGGTCCTTATTTAATTTATCTTAAGCACATTATTGCAAATTTCCTCCAAGAGTTAGACTATAAGGTAAAAATGTTATTAATACCTTGTTAATTTTGTTTAAAAAAATTAAATATAGTTTTGTGTAAGCTAGCAATTCTTACATCTGATAAAACCTGTATTATATGCTATTTATGATGTAAAATGTTGTTTTGTCATAAATATATAATTTTAAATAATTGTTCTGTGTTTCATTTATACTTTTCTCTATTAAAGTCGGTTTTTTAATCTCGTAGACTGAATTGACAGGTGCAAATGGCAAACTGACATAAATTTCAATAGCATTTATGTCAGTTTTAATGTTATCATTTGTCAATTTGGCCTCAGAGATTAAAAAATATATATCCTTTTTGGCACCGGGAGAACTAGGCTGAATACCGCAAAAAACGGTTGCCTTTGCCACAGATTCAACATGCGAAAATTAAAAAACATGAACTGTCAAATTCAATTCTTCCAATCTCTACGGACCATTTTTCTTGTATGGGAGTGGGTCGTCTGAGTGTCTATGTAGTCTGTGCACCACACGAAACACAAACGTCAAAATCCCAACATTCCCTTAGAAAGCGCGCGCAGCCACAGATAAAAAAGTAAAAAAATGTATCTATGATCAGTAATCTGTATCATAATGAAAAAAAATTAAATTATAACATTGTTTTGTTAGACAAACAGTGTTATAATTTAATTTTTTAATTTCATTACGATACTCTATGGTATAAAGTATGTCATTATAAACTCGTTTTGAGTTTTGTATTTCGAAGTTTACGATATGAGAGTAGATAAAAGTAATTTCATAAACAACAGTAGGTACACACATTCTTTTGATGATTGAATAAGGAGTCTTTCCTAAAGCGATTCCTACCCTTTTTCGCTCTTCACGAAAATAAATATTTATGATAAAATAACATAAAAATTACCTAATTTCTATATTTAATGTAACAAAAGTGCGTTTTTTTGCCATTTTACCGGAAACGACTTTTTGGGAAGCAGGAGGGCTTAAGGCGGCGCTAGTCGCGAGCTCGAACTCACTGGCAGGCATGGTCAAAAACCATGATATTTCACCGGAAATCGAGCCATATTGTTCATGTGTGCGCGAGCGTCATCCCCCCGTGGAGAAAACAGGGCAAAACTTATTCAGTGAGATGCACGATCATTCAGAGTAAAAGGCGCGCGTAAAAAAGTACGAAAAAGCCTTTGGCTGTTGGGGTTTTATGAAAAAACCACTGCACCAATTAATTTCAAATAAAATTTATTAAATTCTTCGATAAATTTGCTGTGTCGGTACGGACTTCGTTTTGGAAATTTGATGCTTCTT
This sequence comes from Agrotis segetum, assembly GCA_036375495.1. Taxonomy (NCBI): domain Eukaryota; kingdom Metazoa; phylum Arthropoda; class Insecta; order Lepidoptera; family Noctuidae; genus Agrotis; species Agrotis segetum. The sequence continues at coordinate 1,937,187 of JAQSVV010000046.1, forward strand.
TAGCTTCTAATTTACACCTAAAGTTGTGTTAAAATTAGCAAAAAAACGAATCTTTAGAAGCTCGTAACTTTTTGATAGCTTCATATTTTACAATTCTGCTTCCGTACAGACAAAATTAATAATGAGACAAAACGATACCATGTTTAATTTTGGATGTACTTTGTCAAACAGTGGAGTAAAACCGCAACGAAGTTTCTATGGAAAAAATGTTGACTTGTTTGACCTTAACATGCTTTCCTTGTCGCACCGACGGATCTTCGATAATATTTCTTATACCCAGGTGGAAGGTATGGCAGCCGTGGTCCTGCTGGGCGCGGAGTGGTGGGGCACCCTGAGTGCGTCGTGCGAGGCGTCCCGCGGGCGCCGCTCGTGCCTGCTGCTCAGTGTCATGCGGCCCGGGGCCTCCGCCGCGCCCTGGCTCGGACCACTCGACCAGCTCGGGCCCGCTGAGGAGGGAACTACTCCTGGTACAACTTTCTTTTACTTATAAGGATTGTAGCAGATCAAGTTCTAAAGTTTCGCTTTTCTCAGACTCATGTTCATACTAAGGGTCAGCTCAGACCGAGACGTGACGCTGCGCGCACATTTCAATAAAGTTATTCAAAATGTAACTCTATTTTCTACATGAAAAGATACACCTTTCGCAACGCAGCGCGACGTAGCGCGGCGTTTTAATAACGATTCAAAATCTGACTTTATTTACTACAAGAAAAGATACTTTGAAGTATCGTTGCGTCACGTCGCTTCGCGTCGTGTCTCGGTGTGAACTGACCGTAAAGTAATATTTGCATTCTGAAGAAATAGTACATTGTTATCCGAGGGATGAAAATTACTTGTTTCAGTCCCGAAACGGGATTTGTCCCCCGTAACGTGGTGCGTCCCCTACTAGTTTGAGGGACTATAAAAGTGCTCCTTTTAGACCCGCTGTAGAATGAAATTCACAAAAAACACAAACACATCATCTTAACTTCAGTTTACCATCCTAACATTCAACTTTTATCAACAGCGGAAACATTCCCGATCCGTTCATGGCGGTCGTACAGCGGCGGCGGGTCGGCGTGCGCGTGGGCACGTCCACACGCGCTGCTCGCTGACGTGCAGAAAGTATTGCGACATGCGAGGAAACTGCCTGACAAGACACAACATCTCTTTAAGGTATGCCAAATTGCATTTTACCTCTAATCTATCTAATATCTTTAAACGAGCAATTCTTGTATATTTATATATAATCAGGATCTCGGAAACGGCTCCAAGGATTTTCATGAAAGTTACAGATTAGGGGTTTTTCGCCTCAAGGAATCGATTTATCAAGGTCCCAGGTTCGAGAAAAGCTCGGTTCCCAAGATATGGACATTTAAAAAACCGAGCAAAGCTCGGTCAACCAGATATTTAGTACTGGTGAGCTGTCAACACCACGATTTTTATCACTGTCTGTTTAAATTCAGTGAGTGATAAAAACCCAAGACTTAGCGCCAAGTATCGAAAATTCAACAGTGCAGTTTTGTCGTTCTTGAGGCTGAAACTGCGTTCAATTTCAAAAGGGTTATTTGGCGAAGAGGAAGGCCAAAATCCGTACCTCGGGTGCTTCTGTAACGAACTCCATCGTTGGCGCGGGCCCTTGACACAGATTCAGTGCTTACGTTCGTTTTTTTTTTAATCTAGCGAGATTCATTGATTTTAAATCTCGAGCAAATCGGCTCGATTAGTTATTAATGCCATGCACAATCAGAACAATAAACGATTATTTACTGTACAAAAAGGTCACCTACAGCTTGACATAAAAATGTAGAAAACCGGAAGTCGCCACTGTCTTCGCGCTACCAGCACTTTGAATGATTTTATTTTTTTTCACTTATTTCGTTATTTTTATGGCACAATAATAAATCTAACAAACCTGCGGTCTTTGTTTACATCAAATATCAAAGATTTTAAAACGCTGTCAGAAATAAAAATTTTAGTTCCGTTTCAACCCCCGTTTTGGCCAAGCTGTAATCGCTCAAACTGTATAACATTCCCAATAACGCACTTCTACCGTTTAATAACATAATCATATCACCTTCTCAGGAACTGAACAGACTCCGTCGTGCAGCCATTTCCCTCGGCTTCTCTGAACTACTGACTGCGATCGGGAACGCATTGGAACGCGAATGCACAGCGTTACCACCAAACGCGCCTTCTGAATGCGCACTACAACTGGCGCACGCTGCGAATGCCCTGCGAGACCAGAGAACAGCCCTGGACATCAAACACACGCTCACACCACTGGGACCTAGTTATAACACTCCGATGACTCACTAACCCCTGATGTCTGGGGGTCTGCTACTCTCTAAGTCCGACAACGAAGATACAAGACCGTCTGAATAACTCGCAAAATTTGAATTTAAACTTACATATTTGGATTCATGAACTATGGAAAAATGTCAGAAGTAGACGACTACTCTCGATGTGCTGTTATTCAGTGTTGGTTCGGGTACCTAATCTCGTGTCCGAAAGTAATACGGATTAGGCCTTTATTGCTCGTAACTTCGGACGAAACTACAAGTTTCGAGATAAGATAGTAGACCTCCAGGATATGATGTAGTGATGCTAGGCTGTTGATGCTCAGGGCTTGTCTCTGGAAGCTGTTTTGAAGATTAAAGAAGCGGTGCTGTTTTCATTGAAGCCACGCGTTAAAATAACCATGTTGTAGTATACGTCCTTTGTTTTGCTCTTATAAGCGACGGGGGCGGTGTGTAAATATTTCGTACAATATAACCAAGGAACATGTGTTTGCATTTATTAAAGAACATAATGGATAGGAAGATCTGTTGCCATGAGAACAATATCAGTGTTTTTTTTATATACGTATTTTTGTATGGACAGCACCTAAATACATCATTGACTTCACTATGTATAACTGGAAACATATAGCTCCACCATACAGCTAGTAGATGGCGCCACCATAGGTAAGTCCTAAACCGACCAATGAGGTAGTATCCTATAAGATTTGAACCAATGACGATGCTTGGTACAAATTTTATTAGCGCCATTAGTTCCCCAGTTGCCATCACCATTGTGGTGATTTAATCCTTAAAATTTTAATGTTCTCGAAGTCAAAGTCTATACATATACAAAACTACTTATTTGCATTTTTTCGAGAGTCCATTCGAGTTATAGCTAGGATTGATTTATTCAAAAATAAGCTATCTGATTACGCATCTTTTGATACCAAAAAAACTTACATAATATACATATTTTATACAAAAAACATAAAAAGATCCAAATTAATTTTTCAAATGTCCCTCCTGTTTAAGTGCTTATTTTGAATCTTGTGGTTTGTTTTTATGGAGTGATATTATGATTACATGCAAATAAAATAAACTATTCCTTTCCTCGAAGTACCTACCTATCGGATCCAGCAACCATAAATAAATATAAATGTAAAATAAATGTAATTTTATGAATAAAATTATTTAAGTAACTTTAAAATAGTAGATATTATTTTATAAATTCGCCTTCTACCATGTTCCGAGGCTCCGACCTGGGCATGGTCCCTGAACGACGGCGAGTCCTTCATAACTCCCTGTGAGCCTGCCCGGTCTTATGGTGGCCGGGAATCGCCTTGCGACGTCCGATGCCGTGGGCGTCGCAACGTCGGCTGGGTTGTGAGATGGAGGCTCTCGTATCGTATAGTAAGTATATGGTCCACTCTCTCAAGCGTCCCACCTCATCCTTCGATAGCATGCTGCTTGCATAAAGTCAGTGGTTAAGGCCGGCCACATACATCAGTTTTTTTTTCTGTTCTAAAATTATTGCTGTTCGATTAAAAAAAAAACTATCAGCGTATCAGCCAACTCCTCGTGTAAAAGGGGCTTTAGGAGCAGTTTTTTCTTTACCGGGGCCACTCACATGCGCGCAAAGATTTGTACATTGTACGAATCTTTGCGCGCATGTGGAGGGCCGTCAGACCTACATTCGCAAACTTTGCATATTTGCAAATGGGTTCGCATACTCTATTTGCGAAACTCTCCTACACTTGTTAACGAGTGTCTCAGTTAATTTTATCTTTACAGATCTATAGTGTTTCATTTACCGAATTACCGACCCTCTTAACAATTTTAATCGATCCTCCACGGGATTAAAAGGACCAAAATTTAACGGTGTATGAATAGGTACTTATACTGATCAGTATTTCCTCACACAAAATATAACAACGACACGACCGTTTGCTTCGCAATCGTGTGCGCAACTGGTCACACGAATGTGTAGGAGACTACGCGAAGGTTCGCGCACATAAAACCGACACAGCTTGGAAAAGCACGAATGCCACGAAAACTTCGCGAAGTCATTCGCAAATGTCGTCCTACACATGTGGGTTCGCGTATTCGCGCGAATGTGAGTGGCCGGGGTTAGAAACGTCAAACTCAACACAAAATGACAAAGTCAAACTGACAAATTCTGTCCTACATATAGGCTGCGTTTAAATCCTTTATCCAGTTTAATTTTATACTGACTAAATGTCAAACAGCCCGTTTAAGTACACCGAGAGGTGAAAAATTATACCAATTAAAATTTAATCTGCCCCGTTTACGGTCGTCCGCTGGTCTATGTTTTTACTGAAAGGAATAAATTTTTGCGACCTTTTTACCATGCAAAATTTTATCCTGCTGTCAGATTGACATTAAGTTTTGTTGTTTTGCTGCATTTGCGCCGTAAAACGAATATTTTTATTTTATAGAGTGAATATTATTTGTGGATTATGGATTTAATTAATATTAGAACGGCAAATTGAATAATTGTTTCAAAATACTGAGCTGTCAATTGAATTTGACAGCTAACATTGACAGAAACTTATGACTCCGTTCAGCGAACCCTCGCTAGTTTGATTTTTTACCGGTGAAATACCGCCGGAAGATTTAAACGCACCCATAAGTAATCTGTGATTCTGTCAAATCACAATCAACAAGACTTACCTTACCGAAATACCGATTGTTAATTTAAATAAACATTTGTAGTATTTATTTAATGAAACATGTAATATAGTGAATTAAACCCATATAAGTATTTTGGCATCCCTGTGTAAAAAGTGGCAGAAATAAAACACACTGACAAATAACGAGGAAAATGACTTATAAAAAATTGGCAATCATTTGTGCTTCTTGTTTACCGTTTCTGTTCACTTTAAACGGTGATTTTGTGTTCGACGACTCAGAAGCAATAGTAAAAAACAAGGATGTTACCTCGGACTCTTGGACTGACCCATTTCAGCATGACTTTTGGGGTGCTGATATTAAATCGAATTTAAGTCATAAATCCTACCGACCCCTAACTATTTTATCTTACAGGTTTGTAAATTGTTAATATTAATTTACAGAAACTTAAATTAATATAAGCCCGTCTTTTTCTGTATTTGACTTTTCTTTCAGGCTAGATTATTTACTAGATAAAAATGTCTCTGTGTTCAATTACAAAGTAACAAACCTATTATGCCATACATTGTGCTGCTTATTGGTGTGGCTTGTCTATGACACTATTTTGAATGGTGAAAACCATACATTGGCAAATCAAGATAAAGGAACAAACACAAATAAGAAATCAAGTTACCAGGGTAACAGAAGTATGAAGTGGTGGAAGGACACAGCATTTCTGTCTACATTATTATTTGCGGTACACCCAGTTCATGTGGAAGCGGTATCCGGCATTGTTGGCCGAGCTGATATCCTGGCTGCTATAACATTTTTTCTAGCTTTCCTAAGTTACAATAAGTCACTGACTAGTCAAAGATGTAGCTTTATCTTTTTACTTTTATCTGTAGTTTTAGCTGGGATCTCTATGTTGTCTAAGGAAAATGGTGTTACAGTTTTGGTAAGTTCAATATAACTATCAAAATATACTATATTGTTCAACATGTGATTATATTAAAACAATATTAAATTAATTTCAGGGATTCTGCTTAGTTTATGAAGTATCAACAATATTAAAGATGAAGCATACAGAAAATAAGCATGCAACAATCTTAAGAATTCATAATATCACTAAAGGTGCTGTATTTAGAGTTATCACCATCATATTTGGTATAGCTGCCCTGTTGTATGCAAGGTGGCTTGTGATGGGCGGAACCAAACCTGAGTTCAAACCTACTGATAATCCAGCTGCTTTTGCCAATTCTTCTTTTACTAAGGTAAGCCTGATTTTTCTCAGTTTTCACTTTTTTTAATTTTAGAAAATACTTTCCTATTTTTTTAAATAGTTTTAAATAGCAAAATTAGAAGCACAAGCACTAAACATTTGAATATCCTGTCTAAGGTCTGTTGCTGTTTAAAAAGTCTTGAGGTTATCAATTCATTTGTCATTACATTTTTTTTTTTATAAATAAATTAATGCTCATTCATAAAAAATAAGAAAAATATACATGGCATCCCTCTATACAGTCACTTTTCATAACTTGTAACTTTTTTGTGATTTATTGTTGCCTATTTATTTACCTAAATACCCCAAATGAAGGGTAATAGGTTTGTATGTGCAACTTAACTAATGTGGTAAATGAGTTTGTTTGTTTGTTATACTTTCACCCTTGTTGAACCAATTTTTATAGTAGCAGAAATAGATGGGACCCTAAACACTTATTTTTCCATAAAAAATAAGGAGCTGAAATGGAAAGGGAGAGTTTAGTTGAACTGTAACAAAAAGCTAGTAAAGTTTAAAACAATCTCATTTTTTCCAGACTTCATAATTTCAATAAGATTTTTCTAACAATTTTTCAGATAGCAACATACAACTATATTTATTCACTAAATCTTCTATTACTTATTTGGCCCCAATGGCTATGTTACGATTGGTCAATGGGATGCGTACAGCTGATCGAGAAGGTACTTGATAAAAGAATGATTTTAATATCCATGATGTATTTGTATGGTCTGTATCTGTTAAAAGCTATTTTTCGTACTGGTAAGAACCACAAATCCACTAACAGGTAACTAATTACTTATGGAGCTAATTATAAGGACTGCTTTCCTTTAAAAACATGTTTATTTATCAATTACTTTGTTTGTAATGATGCTTAGCTTTTGTTATCTTTGCATTCTCGACTTTCAGAAGAACAATTTTTTCTGAATCATTACCTCTATCAAATAGATTGCGTTTAGTTCAGAATACTTGAACCATACTATAGTCAGTAACTAATATGATAAATATCAGTTTGATGTGAAGGTACCACTTTCATAATCACCACTTCCCACTCAAAATAATCATCACTTTGCTATTCAAAAATACTTAGTACTACTACCAGAGAAGTGGTGATTATACCGAAAACTATCTATTAATGTTAATTAAAAAAAATCCTTTATGAGTGTTTAATATTGTGCCCCATTCTGTTGCATGATATTTCTTTTATATTTTTAATCTTTGGAATATTTTAGCTCAAATACTATAGATTTGTTAAATGGCTCAGTACAATACATTAAACATTGCAGGGCGATGTTTCTAGCAGCATCCTTAATAGTCATACCATTTCTACCAGCCAGTAATGTGTTCTACCCAGTTGGCTTTGTAATTGCTGAGAGAATTTTATACATACCGTCTGCTGGCTTCTGTCTTTTGATTGGAATTGGGCTGAAAAAACTGATGCATAGACGATCGCTGGCAGTCTGTAAAGTAAGTCTAAAATTTTATTTTGCGTGGAACTTATAGAAAAATACTTAATTAAATCGCGCTTGCATTTTAAGTCGGTCTGTTACTTAATGACCATTCACTGCATACCGAGTTTCCTCATAGAGGTATGAGGAAACTCGGTAAGCCGGTGGTACTGGTTATAGATTCTTGATAGATCCCATTTGATATTGCGAGCCTAATCGATTGCAGACTAGTTGTTTATTTCAGCCTATAAACTCGTATCTATGCTCGCGCGAGATGAGTGTGCGCTTGTTGGTATGGTATGAGTTTAAACTGGTACGAGTTGATGTCTCGTATCGTGCGAAAAATGCGCGACTCCCGAAACAGAGGACCTGTTTCGGAGACGCGTATTTTTCGCACGACTCTCTGGACTCTCTCGACGTCTGGCCGATGGTGGTCCTGGTCTGACCATTTCTGCGGCCTATGCTTGGGCACCATTGACACCCTATTTTCGGCACTGATCTTAAAAGCTTCAATTTAAGTTTCATCTAACAAAACTGGATTTCCAGAAGTAAGTTGTTCCTAATTTTTGCAGGTTGGAGTGTTTATGTTCTTTATCCTAATCCTGGCATTCGCCCTGAGGAGCTGGCACCGGTCTAAAGCCTGGCAAACAGAATACAGTTTATTCATAAGTGGGTTGGCTGTGTGTCCCTTAAATGCTAAAGTCCATTATAATGTTGCTAAAGTTGCGGATGCGAAAAACCGAACTTCTTGGGCTTTAGCTGAATATAAAGAAGCAATAAGGTACAGTTTAAAGTTTAATTTTTATGCGCAATAACGCGTGCGTCGCGTCTTCGCAAAGATATTTTTAAAGAAACGAAAAATTCTGTTGCGACCAGGGTTCGATCCTGCGTATTCCGGATAGGTACTCCAGACGCCTTAACCACTAGGCCATCGCAACCACTACTAACAAAGCTGAATTTCTAGTTCCCTTGTTTTTCGAACGCTGTTTACAAGTTGCTCTATCTATTGGTAATGTATCAAACTATCCAGAAGACGCAGGATCGAACCCTGCTCGCAACATAAATTTATCGTTCCTTTAAAAACACGAGTCCATGTGATAATGTCCTATCGGTTCCGAATTCACTAAAGGGGAGAAAGCGGACGGCCGGTCGCGAACTTCATACAACGCTGTACTCAGGTGCCGCCGTCAAGAAAAAGATCTATCAGCGGTCTTTGGGAAACTGCAACGGAGTTTTTTTCTCCGCGAAACAAAAAATGGAGCAAAGATTTTGGGTCGAAGAAGGTTTTGCCAAATTATCAATGGCGTTTGAAAATCTTGCTTGAAACGTACCTCTCATACACTTATAGCGTATTTCTTGAAATTAAACGGCTATTCAATTTTTCAGGTTGTACCCTGAGTATTACCAAGCAATGAATAATTTGGCGAATTTACTTAAAAATCAAAGAGAATTTGATGAGGCTGAATATTTTTTAAGATTAGCTGTGAAACATAGGTATGACTCAACTTACACATTTCCGTTATTATGTAGATAAAAAAGGAAATCAAATTATGATGTTAGTCCGTTTAGCATGCGGCATAAGAAAATGTCACAAGTGATGCTTGAATGTTGGAAGTTTGATCCAATGAAAGTCGAAATCAAATAAAATCTTATAGACGTATCTTTAATTTTTTGTATTTCCAGGGAAGATTTCCCAGCAGCATGGATGAATTTGGGAATACTTCTAGCAACTACTCGACGGTTTGAAGAGTCTGAATTAGCTTATAAAACTGCTCTCAGATACCGCAAGAAGTATCCTGATTGCTACTACAATTTGGGCAATCTGGTACCTATGTAATTTTATTTTGCACACTATTTTGTTTCTCGCGGTTTCACCACCGTTGCTTGTCTCCTGTTGATTGTACTGTAACCGTATTCTATAGCTTTTAGCCTTTCTCGATAAATGGATGAATAAATCAAAATAATTTTTGAAAGAGTAGTTCTTAAGATTAGCATATTCAACTAAACAAATAAACTCCGGCTTTATAATATTACTAGTATTTGCGCGTTGCGCGAGCTGCAAGCAGCTCGCGGGGTCGTGTTTTGAAAAGTATTTCTTACTTAGAATTTTTTGCAGTCACCATTTTAGATTTTGATTTTGACCTTACTATCGGCTTTAGCATCCTCGAAAACTATTAATACGACTCCCATGATGAACAATTCAAAAATGATCGCAGCCGCCATCTTAGATTCTGATTTAGACTTCACTATCGGCTTTAGCACCCTCGAAAACCATGAAAACGGCATCCAATAAAAAAAAATGATTTTTTGAAGTCGCCATCTTGGATTTTGATTTTGACCTCACTACCGGCTTTTTATCATCATCAGCTTATTGCTGTCCACTACTGGAAGTAAGCCTCCCCCAAAGAGCGCCAACCATCCCGGTTTTGGGCAGGCCGCATCCATCCACTGCCAGCCACCTTCCTTAAATCATCGACCCATCTTGCAGCAGGGCGTCCTACACTACGTTTGCCCATTCACGGTCTCCACTCAAGCACATGTTTGCTCCATCCGCCGTTTGTCCGTCTACAGACGTGCCATTTGGTTCTACATTTGGTTCTCTGGCATGAATCGTGCATCGAATGACTTCATTACGAATTCTATCCACCAGAAAAACCCCGAGCATTGCTCTCTCCATTGCACGCTGAGCAACCTTAAATTTGTGGACCAGGTCGACGGTAAGTGTTCACATTTCGGCTCCTTTAGTTATTACGGGTAGGACACGCTGGTTGTAAACCCTGGTTTTAAGGGATTGTGGGATCGATGATTCAAAGATATGACGCAGCTTCCCGAATACCACCCAGCCCAAGCGTATTCTTCTAGCTGCCTCCTTCTCAAAGTCGTGCCTGCCCAGTTGTACACTTTGGCCTACATAAATGTATTCTTGCACAACCTCGAGGGCAGCAACATTCACGATTACCGGTCTAGGGTGACGTGACCATTAAACATGACTTTGGTTTTGTTCAGCCAGATTCATTCTGAGACCCACACGCCTTGAAGAATCGCTCAAGATGTTCAGCATTTTTTCCAGCTCCTGCAGAGACTCTGCTATGATGACAATGTCATCCGTAAATCGGATGTGTGAGATGTACCGACCGTTGATATTAGCACCCCGTCCTTTCCAATCAATCGTCTTGAAAACGTCCTCCAACGCGTTTGTAAACAGTTGGATTGGTTTTGTGCTCTGTTCTTGTACTTAGACGGTCACTGTTGCGGCCTTATACATACATCTCATCACCTCAACGTAGCGACAATCGATGAGGCATCTCTGCATGGACTCCAGAACAGCCCAGGTCTCGACGGTATCGAAAGCCTTTTCGTAGTCCACATACGCGAGGCACAGAGGCTGGTTATACTCCTCGGTCTTTTGAATCACTTGCCTAAGGGTGTGTATGTGGTCTATGGTGCGGTAACGATTTAGAATAACCCTCGAGAACAGCTTATAGATATGGCTCAGAAGTGAGATGGGGCGGTAGTTTTTAAGGAGCGATTTATCGCCCTTTTTGAAGAATAATACTACCACACTCCCATGCCATGCCTCCGGTGTTATGCAAGTGTGGACGGAATTGAAGAGTTTACAAGCTCTGTCAAGATTGGTATTCCTCTTGCCTAGAGCAGCTCTATGGTTATTCTAACATCCCCTAGGGCTTTGCAGTGGTGAAGCTGCCTGAGTGCCATTCCAATCTCACCCATGTCAATGTCGGGAAGCTCGTCTGTGAGATGGCGTGTCAGTTTGGCCCGTTGGTCATCCGCGCCGTGGGCCTGAGGTGGGCAAGGTTTTTGAGCATATAAGTCTCCGTAGAACTTTTCGACTTGGGTGCCTTGTGACGTTCTGAGCTTTGTCCGGCAACAGCGGGAGGTATGGGCTTGGCAAATACCTTCGACCCTTTATTCCGAGCTAAAGCTTGCTCTATAATTCGGTTATTTGCACTCCGTGTATCGCGTATGAACTGCTTTTTGACCTCCCCGTTAAGAACCTGACTATCAGCCTGTGTGGCTTTGTGAGTTGTCGTCGTTTCCTCATTAGTGCCAGAGTCTCGCTGGTAATTAAGTTCCGACTTACGTCCATTCCTGATCGGTCGAAAAAGTTTACAGCCCACCTCGCAGACGACACGCAGCAGGCCTTCGGTGACGTCGTTTAGTCCTCCTGGATTTTAAACCTCACTATCGGCTTTAGAATCCTCGAAAACCATGAAAACGACTCCCATGATGAACAATTCGAAAATTATCGCAGCCGTCATCTTGCATTGCCGTTTTGACCTCGCCATCAGTTTAACATCCTCGAAAACCATGAAAACGACACCAATGATGAAAACACAAAAACTATCCAAGACAAAGAGAATTTTTCAATTCCAAAACAAACTTTTCAGTTTAGATAAAAATATGATATTTCAAAATTTAGTTGTGTTAGGTACGCGCTTACTGCCCCTCGAACACTCTATGCGATCATAAGATTTGGATTTTAACCTCACTATCGGCTTAAGCATCCTCGAAAACCATGAAAACGACTCCCATGATGAAAAATTCGAAAATTATCGCAGCCGATATCTTGGACTTTGCTTCTTACTTCACTATCAACTTAGCATCCTCGAAAACCATGAAAACGATTCCCATGATGAACAATTCGAAAATTATAGCAGCCACCATCTTGGATTTTGATTTGGACTTCACTACCGGCTTTAGCACCCTCGAAAACCCTGAAAACAACTCCCATGATGAACAATTCCAAAAATATCGCAGCCGCCATCTTGAATTTTTATTTTGACCTCACTGTCGGCTTAAACACCCTCGAAAACCCTGAAAACGACATCCATGATGAACATTTTGAAAATGATCGCAGCCGATATCTTGGACTTTGCTTCTTACTTCACTATCAACTTAAGCATCCTCGAAAACCATGAAAACGACTGCCATGATGAACATTTCGAAAATTATCGCAGCCGCCATCTTGGATTCTCATTTTCACCTCACTATCGGCTTTATTACCCTCGAAAACCATGAAAACGACAGCCATGATGATATCTTTGAATTTTTTGCTGTCGCCATCTTGGATTTTGATTTTGACCTCACCATCGGCTTTAGCATCCTCGAAAACCATGAAAACGACTCCCATGATGAACAATTCGAAAATGATCGCAGCCGCCATCTTGGATTTTAATATTGATCACACTATCGGCATAAGCATCCTCGAAAATCATGAAAACGACTCCCATGATAAACAATTCGAAAATGATCGCAGCCGCCAACTTGGATTTTGATTTTGACCACGCTATCGGCTTAAGCATCCTCGAAAACCATGAAAACGACTCCCATGATGAACATTTCGAAAATGATCGCATCCGCCATCTTAGATTTTGATTTTGACCCCACCATCGGCTTTAGCATACCCGAAAACCATGAAAACGACATCCATGATGATAAATTCGAAAATGATCGCAGCCGCCATCTTGGATTTTGATTTTGACCCCACCATCGGCTTTAGCATACCCGAAAACCATGAAAACGACATCCATGATGAAAAATTCGAAAATGATCGCAGCCGCCATCTTGGATATTGATTTTGAGTTCACTATTATCTTTATTGCCCCCGAAAACCATGAAACCGACATCCATGATGACATCTTTGAATTTTTTGCTGTCGCCATCTTGGATTTTGATTTTGACCTCACTATCGGCTTTAGCATCCTCGAAAACCATGAAAACGACTCCCATGATGAACAATTCGAAAATGATCGCAGCCGCCATCTTGGATTTTGATTTTGACTTCACTATCAGCTTTATTACCCTCGAAAACCATGAAAACGACAGCCATGATGATATCTTTGAATTTTTTGCTGTCGCCATCTTGGATTTTGATACTGACCACGCTATCGGCTTAAGCATCCTCGAAAACCATGAAAAGACTCCCATGATGAACATTTTGAAAATGATCGCATCCGCCATCTTAGATTTTGATTTTGACCCCACCATCGGCTTTAGCATACCCGAAAACCATGAAAACGACATCCATGATGAAAAATTCGAAAATGATCGCAGCCGCCATCTTGGATTTTGATTTTGACCATCGGCTTTAGCACACCCGAAAACCATGAAAACGACATCCATGATGAAAAATTCGAAAATGATCGCAGCCGCCATCTTGGATTTTGATTTTGACTTCACTATCAGCTTTATTACCCTCGAAAACCATGAAAACGACAGCCATGATGATATCTTTGAATTTTTTGCTGTCGCCATCTTGGATTTTGATTTTAACCTCACCATCGGCTTTAGCATCCTCGAAAACCATGAAAACGACTCCCATGATGAACAATTCGAAAATGATCGCAGCCGCCATCTTGGATTTTAATATAGTTCACAGTATCGGCATTAGAATCCTCGAAAATCATGAAAACGACTCCCATGATAAACAATTCGAAAATGATCGCAGCCGCCAACTTGGATTTTGATTTTGACTTCACTATCAGCTTAATTACCCTCGAAAACCATGAAAACGACAGCCATAATGATATCTTTGAATTTTTTGCTGTCGCCATCTTGGATTTTAATATTGATCACACTATCGGCTTTAGCATCCTCGAAAATCATGAAAACGACTCCCATGATGAACAATTCGAAAATGATCGCAGCCGCCAACTTGGATTTTGATTTTGACTTCACTATCAGCTTTATTACCCTCGAAAACCATGAAAACGACATCCATGATGATATCTTTGAATTTTTTGCTGTCGCCATCTTGGATTCTGATTTTGACCTCACTATCGGCTTTAGCATCCTCGAAAACCATAAAAACGACAACCATGATGATATCTTTGAATTTTTTGCTGTCGCCATCTTGGATTTTGATTTTGACCTCACCATCGGCTTTAGCATCCTCGAAAACCATGAAAATGACTCCCATGATGAACAATTCGAAAATGATCGCAGCCGCCATCTTGGATTTTGATTTTGACTTCACTATCATCTTCATTACCCTCGAAAACCATGAAAACGACATCCCTAATGATATCTTTGAATTTTTTACTGTCGACATCTTTGATGTTGATTTTGACCTCACTATCGGCTTTAGCATCCTCGAAAACCATAAAAACGACAACCATGATGATATCTTTGAATTTTTTGCTGTCGCCATCTTGGATTTTGATTTTGACCTCACCATCGGCTTTAGCATCCTCGAAAACCATGAAAATGACTCCCATAATGAACAATTCGAAAATGATCGCAGCCGCCATCTTGGATTTTGATTTTGACTTCACTATCATCTTTATTACCCTCGAAAACCATGAAAACGACATCCCTAATGATATCTTTGAATTTTTTACTGTCGACATCTTTGATGTTGATTTTGACCTCACTATCGGCTTTAGCATCCTCGATAACCATAAAAACGATTCCCATGATGAACATTTCGAAAATGATCGCATCCGCCATCTTAGATTTTGTTTTGACCCCACCATCGGCTTAAGCATCCTCGAAAACCATGAAAACGACTCCCATGATAAAATTGATGAACAATTCGAAAATTATAGCAGCCGCCATCTTGGATTCTCATTTTGATTTTGAAAAATGATTTTGACATACTCTGGGCCCCAAGAAAATGTTTCAAGTTTCTTCTGAGATCCACTTAAAGGAGGAGAAGGGGGTGAAGAGGGGAGATTTTGAAAAAAATGGTTTTTCTTTTCCAATCCTCCTCTATACGAATCCGTAAAAAAACACCAAACACGGGTCTCTTAGTTTCTGAGATACGATAGGGAGGGGGGGGAGGCCAAAAACGGGGAGGCTTGGTATTTTTGCCCTTCTCATGAATGTTACTTGTAAGTTTGCTTGTCTTCACCGCCGAGTTACGCTTCACCCACTCAACCTTCATTAAGCTACGGAGGTCGCCGGCTCGCTTCGCTCGCCACCTCCCCCTTCGGTCCACTCGGTCTCGCAGGTTCGCTCCACTCAGAACCTACCTACCACCGGAAAGCTATCGTGACCTTTTCCCTACGCTACCTAGTTTCTGTTATACGATGGAGGGAGGGGTGAAGGGGGGAATGGGGTGAATTTTGAAAAATGATTTTGACATACTCTGGGCCCCTTGATACGAATCTGAAAAAAAAAATGTTCCAAGTCTCTTCTGAGATCCACCTAAAGGGGGGGATAAGGGAGGCAAGGGGGGGGAACTTTTAAAAATGGTTTTTACTTTTCCGAGCCTTCTTTATAAGAATCCGTAAAAAAATAAAACACGGGTTTCTTAGTTTCTGAGATACGATTGGGAGGGGGGGGGGAGACGCCAAAAAGGGAAAGCTTGGTACTTTTGCCCTACTCATGAGAGTTACTTGTAAGTTTGCTTGTCGTCACCCCTGAATTACGCTTCACCCACTCAACCTTCGTTACGCTACGGAGGTCGCCGGCTCGCTTCGCTCGCCACCTCCCCCCTTCGCTCCACTCGGTCTCGCAGGTTCGCTCCACTCAAGACCTACCTACCATCAGAAAACTATCGTGTCCTCATCCCTACGCTTCGCTTTACCGCTACATAATTTTTCCGAGTTACGATGGGTGGAGGGGTGAAGGGGGGAGAGGGGCGAGTTTAGAAAAATGATTTTGTCATACTCTGGGCCCTTTGATATGAATCTGAAAAAAAAAAATGTTACAAGTCTCTTCTGAGATCCGCCTAAAGGGGGGAGAACGGGGTCAAGAGGGGGAGACTTTGAAAAATGGTTTTTACTTTTCCGAGCCTTCTCTATAAGAATCCATAAAAAAACAAAACACGGGTCTCATAGTTTCTGAGATACGATTGGGAGCGGGGGGGGGGAGCAAAAAGGGGAGGCTTGGTACTTTTGCCCTACTAATGAGAGTTACTTGTAAGTTTGCTTGTCGTCACCGCTGAGTTACGCTTCACCCACTCAACCTTCGCTCCACTCGGTCTCGCAGATTCGCTCCACTCAGGACCTACCTACCACCGGAAAGCTATCGTGACCACATCCCTACGCTACGCTTCGCTTCGCTTTACCGCTATGGGGGGGGGGGGGGAGTAAAGAGGGGGAGAGGGGTGAGTTTCGAAAAATGATTTTGACATACTCTGGACCTCTTGCACGAGTCTGAAAAAAAAAATCCAAGTCTCTTGAGATCCGCCTAAAGGGGGGGGAGGGGAGGGGGGCAAGGGCAAACTTTGAAAATGGTTTTTACTATTTCGAGCCTCCTCTATACGAATTCGTAAACAAACAAAACATGGGTCTCTTAGTTTCCGAGATACGACGGGGGGAGGGGTGAAGGGGGGGAGAGGGGAGAGTTTTGAAAAATGATTTTGACCAACTATGGGGCTCTTGACATGAATCTGAAAAAAAAACTGTTGCAAGTCTGTTAACTTCCGAGATCCTCCTAAAGGGGGGAGAAGGGGAAAAGGGGAGGGGGGACTCTAAAAAATGATTTTTACGTTTCCGAGCCTCCTCTATACGAATCCGTAAAAAAACAAAACACGGGTCTCTTAGTTTCCGAGATACGATGGGGAGGGGGGGGAGGGGGGGCGAAAAGGGGAGGTTTGGGATTTTTCCCATACTCACGAGAGTGACTTGTATACGAATCTGTCAAAATATACCCACCTCCCCCTTCACCATCTGGGAGAACAATTCTGTCAGTGAGTCAGTGAGTGGTAATCGAGCTTTATATAGTATAATTTTCACACAATTCAACACTCGCGTTGCGCTTGCCAGTCGTATTAATTAATGTAGCTGTTACTATCATTCATCCCAAAGTAAGGTCATTTCCATTCTTTTTATTAGGGTTCCTTAGCCAAATGGCAAGAAACGGAACCTTTATAGATTCGTCATGTCTGTATGTCTGTCCGTATGTCACAGCCACTTTTTTCGAAAGTAACGGAACCCGTTATGGGCGAGTCCGACTCGCACTTGGCCGGTTTTTAGGGTTCCGTAGTCAACAAGGAACCCTTATAGTTTCGCCATGTCCGTCCGTCCGTCCGTCCGTCTGTCCGCAAATTAGCTCAGAGACGCACAGTACTAGAGAGCTGTAATTTGGTGTAAATATACGGATTTGTTGTGCCGAAAAAGTGGTAAAATAAAATCTCGTAAAATATTTTTTTTTAGGGTACCTCCAGTACTTACACGTAAAGTGAGGATTTTTTTTTTCTCGCGTACCCGTTAGTGTGGGGTATCATTAAATAGGCCTTTAAAAAATAATGATAGTTTCCATTAACAATTTTTTGATAAAAAAATTCGTTTGTGAAATATTAAGCTTTAAAGTGCTAAATTTTGCTCGATTCAAGTGTCCCCCCCCACTACCAGCTAAACGGTTATGTTTGGGGGTGTGAAAAAATTTACAATAGTAGTATATAATAACGAAGTTTAAAAGAAAATTATCATGACTAAGTAGGCTTTACAACTTTACGAGTAATAGTCGACCAACTTATAAAATGTACTTGGATATAATATTTTCTTAAACAAAATGTATCGGAGACAACTGCAAATGTAAGTTTGTCAACTTTATTTTTACAGCTTTTATAGGTATGTTTTTGGGGATAGGTAGGTTTTTATCGTCAACTATTTTCAACTAAATTCAAAAAAAGGAGGAGGTTCTAAATTCGTTGTAATCTTTTTTCTTATGTATTTTCCCCGATTTCTCAAAGACTCCTGGACCGATTTTGAAAATTCTTCTTTTTAAAATTAAATTCAGCGAATCAGTTTAGTTAGTTCTCATAAGTATTTTGATGGGCAACTACGGAACCCTACACTGTGCGTGGCCCGACACGCACTTGGCCGGTTTTTAATTCATTGTTCAATCAATTTAATTTTTAGTACCTGGAAATGAATAAACCTGAAGACGCCGTAGATAGTTGGTTCCAAGCGATCAATGTGAACCCCAAGCACGTCTTAGCGTGGACTAACTTATTGGCACTAATGGATAACACAGGTAAGCTGGCAACATTATTAGGTACAATCGACAAAGTAGAATAGGGTAGTTTCCAGGGTCAAAATAATTACATTCTATTTAGCCCGTATTTTAGATATAAAAAAAATATTGGACACGTATTTTTTCTTTTTTCGATTAAACAAAAAAGAACAAAGATAATAGCCTATTTAAGTTACGTGACGTCACTCTGCGCGAAAAATGCCACGCATCGTGACGTCACACGTAACTTTAATAGGCTATATCTTTGTCATTTTTGGTCTAATTTACAAATAAAAAATACGTGTCCCTTATTTTTGAATAATCTAAAAGACGGACTAATTACATTTTTTTTAGGCAACTAGCCTATTATGACCCACCATAAGCTTATTTTCCTACAGACATTCAAATATCCATAGTAACGAATTTGATCTTTGTTAATTTGACGGGTTCAAACGATTTATTGTCAAAATGGGTCATGATTCCACTTTGTCGATTGTACTTCTTTCTTGTAAACGCAATAGTCGCGGACCTACCGATTATTCCGTATTTCTACCCATTATATTGCTTGTACCAAAATACCAAAACCTTTATACTGATCTTACATTTTATAAACTGACTGTATATTGAACCTAATACAGGATTGTTACCTACATTCAAAAAGACTACCTATCCAAACAGTTATCTGTGTCATTTAGTAAGGATGACTATGATTGTACTGCTATATTGAAACTACGAAAATCGCCCTTATTGCTGCGATTGGAAGTCTTGTATTCATAGCTGTAATCAAAGAACTTTCGAAGAAAGCTCTTTGTTTTTTTGTCGTGCTAAAATCATAAAATGAGTCCTCCCCTCTCAACTCCACTTTGTCCTTCAATAGCCCTTTACGTTCCAGGGTCACAGTAATTCGTTAAACCCGCGACCTCGATGAAAGTTATTACTTTGTCAATTTGATCAACATTGATTCATGAACAAAATACATTTCAGGACAAATCGATAGAGCATTGAAGATCATACCAAATGTACTAAAGGAACTTCCAGAAGCTCCGTCAATCAATTTTGCAATAGCCAACATGTACGGGAAAATAAACAGATACGAAGAGGCTGAGACACACTTTATCAAAGCAATTAAATTGTTTAATAAAGAAGTTAAAGCTATACACTACGCAAACCTTGGTGAGATAACGATACTCCTTGAATACTTTTTTTTAACGTGTTAAATTATCAAATGAGAGCCCCCACCCAGGGCAGGGCAGGAGGGACTATCAGACTGGTACTAACTAAAATCCACAGTTTCTTTTAATAGCCCTTTACATTCTGGGGCCACTGATGTAGCTCGTTAGTCATGAGTCGCCCATTTCTCGCCGTCCGCATGCCCGCGCCTGGGACATTCGTTGCCGTGGGTGTCTTCCACTGCGGCTGGATCGTGAGGTTAATGCTGTCCTCTCCCTCATGCGTCCCGCCTTCTCCTCCGCTAGCGAGTGCTTCGTAGAAGGACACGATCGTTTCCACTCCGTCTCGCCAGCAGCATGGCTTCGACTAATGCTGGGCGTCGGGTGCGAGAGGTCGCGGCCCATCGCTGGCGAGAGGACACGGTGGCGCTCTACCCAAGCGGGAGATAATTTTAACGCTTGCCATTACTATAGGCTTTTAATTTTCTCTGGCAAAAACTTTCTTCAGAGCTGTTGCTAGTATACTTATTATTTACTGGTAATAATGTTGTCGTATTCCAGGTGTACTTTATCATCGATGGAAAAAATACACGTTAGCTAAAGAAATGTACAAAAATGCTCTGAAAATTGATCCTAATTTTAAGACTGCACAAACAAATCTTGAC
This sequence comes from Agrotis segetum, assembly GCA_036375495.1. Taxonomy (NCBI): domain Eukaryota; kingdom Metazoa; phylum Arthropoda; class Insecta; order Lepidoptera; family Noctuidae; genus Agrotis; species Agrotis segetum. Next base: position 1,957,560 of record JAQSVV010000046.1, read on the forward strand.
AGTCTACAAAAACTTAAGAACAAATAAAATAGTTGTTAATTTTTAGCTGATTAATATAATTGTAAGTAGTACTGAAGTATACATTAAATTGTTGATAAACTATTTAACCTTTTTTTCTTCCACAAAATAAAGGGTAGGTAATATTAAATTGATTGCGTCGATGTAGCCCGCGGAATTCAATTTTTTTTACGTTTTTTGCAATTTGCAGGCCAGTGACATGTTGTAACTTTATCAAAATCAATCAAAATATGAATTGCGGTAAAAACAAGTATAATTTTAACCACTTCCCTGTCCGATGAATCACATGTGACTCACGACTATTGTTTAAGTATTGTGTCTGCTGCGCGGACAGTGAAAGTGTTAAATATAAAAATTATCAAAAATTCGCTCCATCAGCTCCCGCATAGAAAAGCATAAGAAAATTAGAATTTCGCGGGCTGAGATGAACCATACATTTTTTAAACCTTAAAAAATGTTTGGTTAGTCTGAAGATTATTCTAGTTTTTTATAACTTTAGTCCACGTTTATTAAGGGGGATGCTCCAACCAGCCCGCGAAATTCAAATATTTTTACGTTTTTTGCAATTTGCAGGCCAGTGACATGTTGTAACTTTATAAATATATGTGTTGCGGTAATAACAAGTATAATTTTAAATATAAAAATTATCAAAACAATCGCTCCATCAGCTCTCACATAGAAAAGCTGCATCATGTTAAAATCTCCTAAATCTAACTTCGATGCACCTTTTCTATGTGAGAGCTGATGGAGCGAATTTTTTGATAATTTTTATATTTAAAATTATACTTGTTATTACCGCAACACATATATTTATAAAGTTACAACATGTCACTGGCCTGCAAATTGCAAAAAACGTAAAAAAAAATTGAATTTCGCGGGCTACATCGAAGCAATCACCTTAAGGGGGAAGGAGTTAAAATATAGGGAACGAGTGCTTGTAACTAGTGTCCGACCGAAACTGATTTTTCAGCCGAAACCGAAACCGAAACCGAACCTTCGGCCTTGCTCTCAGTTTCGGCCGAAACCGAAACCGAAACCGAAACTTTTTAAAACTTTTAACATTTCGATTTTTTTCTGATTATTTATTTTTGGTTTTTTTTTTTACATTTATTGGCACAAGAAAAAGTGTCAAATACACAGAGCGAATTTTTGAACTGGGCGTGGACGGCTATATTTTTAACTATGAGGAATATTGAAAAACGTCGAATAGAGTCTCGAGACCGATTTTTCCGAAAACTAAAATTGTATCATTGGATTTTAGAAAAATCAATAATCGTGGCCAAAAATCGAACCCGCTAATTTTGAAAAAAAAAAATCACAACCTGTATTATTACACCATTTGATAGTGTTAATAGTAAGGATCAAATTCTGGGTAATAATGAAATACGGCAAACTTATGGATAGATAGATAGATAGACGATATTAAGAATTGCTATTTTTCTATGTTATCTAACTTCTACTGTCCATAATCTATTCGAAATTATAAAAAAATCATTGTTTCCAATGTTTCACTAGATTTGAAGTCTCAACAATCGCACTATATTAATTTAGCAATACGAAATAACAGAGACATTAGACTAAAATTTTTTGCATTATTTCAAAAAAGAAACCGTTAACTTAATTATGTTTCGAATACCGCCTAATCCTAATTCTAATCGCCTTGACGATTGATAAGTTTTTAGTCATTAACGTACGTAACAAATATTTTTTTATTATTATGACATGAATATACAAGACTTAGGTACTCTTGGCAGTAAACTCAAAAACATAACCTCGTCTCACGAATAAACGGAGGTGGCAAACTGAGCCGGGGTCCCGCCGGCGAGCAAGTACGTGTTAGCTACGAATTTTACCGAACGACGCACGAAAACGCAGGAACACTTGAGTTTCGGCGGGGCCGAAAGTTTCGGCTATATTTTGGCCGAAACCGAAACTAAGGCCGAAACTAGATATTTTGGCCGAAACCGGCCGAAACCGAAACCGAAACCGAAATTTCGGTCGGTCACTACTTGTAACATTAAAACCATGCCTTGTTTTCTTAGAAAGAGAGGCACACACGCAGGTCCTTACTTCTGTTTTTGTAGGGTGACCATTATTATTGATAAAAATACTGACTTCGGAAATGAGTAATACTAAACGTAACCGGCTTTCTACTCATAAGCTCAGAAGTCCACCAGTGTCAACAAGATGTATCGTATAATATAAGGTACCCAATTATGAACATCCGTAGCGGAGTAATATAGTAAATAATGAAAATAATTAAAGGAGTTCAAAGCATTGTTATTAAAAGAAAAAAATCATTTTGTAATACTTTAAGTACTTTCAGTTCAAAAATAATATCATCCTCAAAATATTGTATCACGGACACTATATAAAGAAACAGAATGCTGTGTCGGTGACTTTCATTTATTTCAAGGTCATCGGTTTGGGATCGTTTTTGTAGTATGAATCACGCGCTCCCTATATTTTAAACTCCTTGGTTTGAGAAGGTTCGGTCTATGCTAGATGTCTATGACTATGTATTTTTTTTTTTTTTTTTTTCCCTCCTTGGCAACAGTCGGCGACTATGGATGCCAGTGTCGAGTAATGACGGCCGAGCAATATGTTGGGCCCGTTGAGCCGTCGAATTTCTAACTCAGCGGTAGTTGTGTGCGTTAGGATGGGTTAGTAGCTGAAAGGCAACACAATAATTATTTTTGTTAGTATCATTAAACCACTATCTACAAACAACTATCCAATCATATTAAGGTCTATCTACATATTTACATGAAGGAACGGGTTACAATTTAATATCATTTATATTTAGAAAATCTGATAGGAGTTAGATAAGTTTGGGAGAAAAGTTAGTCAGGAGAGAATTGACATTAGTAGGGAGAGGAGTTTTAATTTTGGAAAGCTTATGATACAAGTCTAGGGATTGGGAATTCAACGGACATGAAAAAAATATATGTTCAAGGGTGCCATCATCAAGACCACACTCACACAACGAATCTCAGTCTACATAAGGATGAAACTGTTCTTTTAGATAAATTTGTACATTTGTAAAACCAAGGTTTCCGCTGGATGTCAGGCTGGAGACTAGCATAGTAAGCCCCCTTGAGTTTCGAACTTACTCGCCACTCTGCTGACCACAATTTGAACAGCTTCTGCTTAGTATAAGCCCTAAGGTCGTAACTATGTACCATGTAGTGTTTCTGATCAACCGGGTTTGATGTGGCATATTTAGCCAAGGAGTCGGCGCACTCGTTGCCAACAATACCCGAGTGACTGGGTACCCAAACAATCTCAATGTTTAAACCATTGTTCGTACAAATGTAAAGTAAATTGAGGATGTCAATGACAATTTTGCTGTGGATTTTAGATTTAAATTGATTTTGGCTAATGGCCTGAACACTGCTAAGAGAATCTGAAAAAATGACTGAATGTTTAATATTGTGAGCGTAAATAAAATTAATGGCTTCTAGAATGCCGATACATTCTCCTGTGAAAACAGAAGTCTGTGGTGGGCATTGGAATAAAAGGGCAATTTTCGAATTTTGTAAATATGTTGAGATTCCAGTAAAACCTGTTGTGGATAACTTAGATGCATCTGTATAAAACAGATTCCAACCCTTCCAGTATCTTGATATGACCCGATCGAAGTCGCCTTTTACGTCCTGGGAATTTTTAGAAATACCAAGTCCCATTACGACCTTTGGCCTGAATTGGGCCACCTCATAAGCCGAAGAAAACACAGGAAGAGTGGGGTGTTGACAAACAGGTGAAGAGAGGTTTTTAAGCTCCCTGTACCTGTTCATCAAGGGAATGGATTTATTATTCCAGTAAGAAGATAAGTTAAGAGAAAGATAGATTTGATCTAAAATTGGGAGTAAAGGATGGGATGAAAGGGAAAAGACTTTGGACAAAAAACGATCTGCTAAGTATTGTCTACGAAGACTCAAGGGAGGTTCTGCACATTCAACCTGGAGAGCATTTATGGGGCTGGATTTCATGGCGCCAATTACAATTCTCAAGCATTTGGCCTGGACTGAGTCCAGTCTACGTAGGGCTTCTTTGTTACATGGCTCAATTAGATAACTACAATAGTCCAAGACGCTTCTGACTAGAGCATTGTACACTAATTTTAAGGTGTATGGGTGAGCACCCCACCATACACCTGCCAAAGCCTTGAGAACCGAAACCGAGCGCTCACATTTTTGAACTGTGTTGTCAATGTGGTCCACTCCTGACAATTTGGAGTCCAAGATTACCCCCAGGAATCTGGCCTTATCTTTAATTGGGATACTTTGGCCGTCAATATTTATGTCAATGGGTGGGGTAACACGTCTTCGGGTAAAGACAACTGCCGTACTCTTTGGAGCGCTTAAAGATAACCCGTGGTCTGCGAGCCATTGGCTTAATGAGGACAGAGAGATGTTCATAGAACCAGCTGCGTCTTCAATAGAGTTGCCACAGACCAATAGTGCGATATCGTCCGCATATTGTAGAATTTTGCAGTTAAAATTTAGACAAGAGGGAAGATCGGAAGTATAAATATTGTATAACGGGGGACTAAGGACGGATCCTTGAGGTAGTCCTCTCCAAATCGATCGCGATTCAAAGCTTGCTCCGGGAATCCTAAGTTGAACGGTACGGCTTGAGAAAATACTGCAGATGATCTGACATATCCTATCCGGGATTCTCAGCTGTTGCATTTTCTGCCTGAGAACGGGAAGGAGGACAGAATCATAGGCAGCAGAAATATCTAAGAAAACGGCTACCACCGACTCATTTCTACTAAGGGCCAGTCGGATGTCTGATGTGAGGGTACCCACACTATCAGCTGTACCCAAGCCTTTCCTAAAGCCGAACTGAGACGTTGGAAGCAGCTTCTTATTCTCTACAAACCATTCCAGTCGGTTTTTAATTAAATGTTCAAAAGTTTTAATAAGAACGGACGATAATGGTGAACGCACATTGAGCCGCACCGCAGTCTCCGCAGTCCCCGCATTTCGAATTCTTTGTATGAAATTCTATGAAACCTCGCACACTGAGCCGCACCGCAGTCTCCGCAGTCGCCGCACGCATTTGAGACGACCGAATTCCCCAGCCGCAGCTGATGACGTCACCAACGTCGGCCCGCACGCAGCGGACGCTGCGGCTAGCGCGGTGCGGATGACGTCATCCGCATTTTTTGTCTGCCTCGTCGTCTGTAACTTTTATTGGAATTTCATAATCTTTGCAGTATTTTTCTTCAATTCTTAAAAACTACAGCTTATGTATCAATAAAAGTTCTCCTGACAATTAAATGAAGTAAAAATAATATACTTCGTAACGTTTCAATAGCTTTGTTTAAGTGATAGCATTTTAATAACTGTAAGTAAATTCTACTAAACAACTAGAAAAAAGCCCTAGCCACTAAAAGCAATATTACGCTACTAAAAGAGGAGTCAAAACCAACAATTTTAATTAGTGAAAAATCCACTAAGTTGGCAACACTACAAAATGCGTGCGGCGACTGCGGAGACTGCGGTGCGGCTAAAGGTGAACGCACATTGAGCCGCACGCAGTCTCCGCAGTACCCGCACTCATCGCATTTTGTTAATAGCCTCGCACACTTAGCCGCACCGCAGTCTCCGCAGTCGCCGCACGCATTTTGTAGTGTTGCCAACTTAGTGGATTTTTCACTAATTAAAATTGTTGGTTTTGACTCCTCTTTTAGTAGCGTAATATTGCTTTTAGTGGCTGGGGCTTTTTTCTAGTTGTTTAGTAGAATTTACTTACAGTTATTAAAATGCTATCACTTAAACAAAGCTATTGAAACGTTACGAAGTATATTATTTTTACTTCATTTAATTGTCAGGAGAACTTTTATTGATACATAAGCTGTAGTTTTTAAGAATTGAAGAAAAATACTGCAAAGATTATGAAATTCCAATAAAAGTTACAGACGACGAGGCAGACAAAAAATGCGGATGACGTCATCCGCACCGCGCTAGCCGCAGCGTCCGCAGCGTGCGGGCCAACGTTGGTGACGTCATCAGCTGCGGCTGGGGAATTCGGTCGTCTCAAATGCGTGCGGCGACTGCGGAGACTGCGGTGCGGCTCAGTGTGCGAGGTTTCATAGAATTTCATACAAAGAATTCGAAATGCGGGGACTGCGGAGACTGCGGTGCGACTCAATGTGCGTTCACCATAAGTGTGCGAGGCCATTAACAAAATGCGATGAGTGCGGGTACTGCGGAGACTGCGTGCGGCTCAATGTGCGTTCACCTTAAAGCAATTGGTCTGTATGAAGTATGATCACTAGGATCTTTTCCGGGTTTTAATATAGGGATAACGACTTGAACCTTCCATTCGGGAGGAACATAACCAGAACTAAAACAATAATTGACTAAGTCCAAATAATATTGATGGGTCTTATCCCCGGCTTTGGAAATGAAGGAGTAAGGGAATCCATCAACTCCAGGAGCAGAATCCCTTACATGACCAAGAACTGATTTCAGTTCATGCATAGAAAATGGTCTGTTCAGAGGATCATCCGATATCGTTTGGAACCCCGAAACACCACACTCATCTTTTCTAGGAACATACGCTGGAGCTAGCTTAGAAAAAAACTGGTTACCCAGTTCCGCAGACAGCATGTTCCCGGAGGGAGGCCCTAAACTGCCCCTGAATGATTTTAATTTACGCCATACCACTGAAGCCGGAGTGGATGGACTCAGCGAATCGCAATAATTCCGCCAACCTTGTCTCTTTTTGTTTTTAAATAATTTCTTGGACTTAGCCAATACATGTTGGAAGGAAATGATGTTTTCCAGGCTCATGTCGGAATTAAATCGTTTTTCTGCCTCATTTCTGGCCTTAATCATGGCAGTGCACTCTCGATCCCACCATGGCGGGGAAGGAATTTTGCCAGATGGCGGTTTTTTGGAAGTGAAACAATCATCTGCTGTGGAAGATATAGTGGCGGAGAATAAGGAGAAGCAGTTTTCTGCTGATTCAGAATTGATAGGTGGGAGGGTTGAAACTCTCAAGTCTAAAATTTTTGAGTACAGGTCCCAATCTACTGAGTTCAACTGGTATTTTAATAAGGGAGGGGAGGTTTTGTCAGGGATGGTTTTGGAAGGGATTTCAACCATGATGGGATAGTGATCACTCCCATAGGTCATATCCAAGCGACTCCAATTAAAAAGGCTGGCTATGCTAGGTGAGCAGAACGTCAAGTCGACGCAGCTGGCATTCTGCCCTGGAGCAGACCTGCGTGTGGCACTGCCATCATTAATTAGACACAAGTTTAGCTCATCCAGCATATCCACCAATCCTATACCAAAGTTGTCACAGACTGCTGATCCCCATCTATAATGATGGCCATTAAAATCCCCCATAACAAGTAAAGGACCCTGAACAGAACTTAGCAGGTTTTTTATTTGAACAAGATCTTCCACCCGTGGGTGTGCAATATAAAAACTAAAAATATTTATATCCTCAGCCTTAACAGCAACAACATTGATGTTGTCGCCAACGGAGGGTAGAGGAATTTGGGAGAATGGTACTTTGTTATTGATGAACAAAGCACATCCCCCATATCCATCTGATCTGTCATCACGGACACTACCGAAACATGGAATTCTGAAATTGCTCCCAGGAAGTAACCATGTCTCGGCAATGCTACAGATTGATGGTTTAAATTTGTTAATAATGTAGAGTAGGTCAGATTTCCTGGGAGTAATACTCCTCACATTCCACTGAAGCAGGGTTAGGGGATGGAACGTTATGGATATAATTAACAATTGAGGTCAACTTGTTGGCAACGTGGTCAGGTAGGGATTGGGAAGGATTGGCTAATACAGTCATTAACATACTGGATATGATGTTCAGGATGTTTTGTGGAGAGACATGGTTAGGACTGGTTGCACCTTCCCTAGGGTAAGCACAACCATTTTGAGAAGCAGAGAAGGAATAGTTTTGCGTAAGAGCTTGATGAGCCTGCTTATCATAACTGGGACTAAGTGGGGCGTGAGATTACGCGAGCGTCGTTCGGGTTTTAGAGATACAGTTTTGCGGTAGGATTTTTGGGTAGGAGGAACAGAAGGGCTTCTCACACGAGGAGGACTGTGAACTGGTTTACTCTTTGGGGATACTTTTGATACCTCAGCATAAGATCTAGAGACTGGAGGAAACACCTGGCTAGCTTCAGAGTAAGAAATAAATTTTTCAGCCATAAGAGCTTTGATGGCTTTCTGCCGACCCAACTCAGGACAAGCTTTGTCATTAGCATAATGGTTTCCAGTACAGGAAACACAACATGCAAGGTCAGATGAGACTTGGCATCCATCTCCTGGGTGGTCTTGGGCACATTTAAAAAAACGGGGTTTTGAGCGGCACACTGTACGTGTGTGACCAAATCGACAACAGTTATAGCATTGGATGCTTGGGTACATATACATCTCTACGGAAAGGGCAGAGTAAAAACAGAAAACACGTTTGGGTAAAATTTGGCCGTCAAATGTCAGCACCACAGTTTGAGTGGGTTTCCATTCTGTCACACCAAGGGAACTTACCCTACGGCTCATTCTCCTAGCCTTAATAACCGCGCCGCATCCAGCAGGAACCCTTATATTTTGGATCACCTCATCCTCGTTCCATTCCGTAGGAACATCTCGAACTAGTCCTAGACGGGTGACATTGTACTGTGGGATTGAGGTGATATAATTATTTTTAATTAAAATAGGGCTAATTAGGAAGCTGTTTGCATCCTGATGCGACTGAAACTCGACCGAGATCCGGTTTCTTCCTAGACGTTTAACACTACCCAGAAGAATGTTCGAAAAATTATTCCGTGTTAGGAACATCCCGAATTTAATCGGGTGCAGCGCTGTGTTGGGGGTCTCGCCATCTTTCAAACAGACGTGAACTATGTAGGGGCCCTTGTCCCTTGACGTATATATCTGACGTCCGGTCTCTTTTTTTAAAACTTTAGGAGGGTTCGGAACTGTTGTCGTGGGAGAAGTGGCAGTTCTTTTCCTGCTAGCTGATTCAGCATCCATGGGATCATGATTCGCATTGTCGTTGGGATGATTGGGTAGGTCGATTGTTAAAATCGGAGTGTACTCGAAGAGCTCGGGAGGAGGGTCGGGTGGTTTGTCGGCGCCCATCAATGATATTTAAACTATAGATACGTTGTCCGCACTCTAAAATGGCAAAAAAAAATCAAGCCAATGGGGAAGGCAAGTGTCAAAGTGAAAAGTGACAGTTTGGTCCCCAAAGAACTGTCAAATCAAAGGAATTTTCAGAAAAAAAACGATTTATTGATGTAAAATGACTAGATGTTGTGGAATAAGCTGTAAAAATGATGGAACATACAAATTTCCAACAATTCACACTATCAAGAAATAATGGGTAGCTGCTGTGACTACTGTGAGAACAAAAATTGTATTTACTAAGAAAAAGCTATAATAATAAACAAATATCCAGCCTTGCGAAGCCGAGACAGGCCGTTAGTTGAGTTAATTATTGAAATTCTATGATTATACCATAACTAAACAATCGAATACACTTTTCAAAATAATATCTACTTTTCTTTTGGAGGTTAAGTACCAGTATTGCATCGCTCGAAAATCGAAGAATTATCACCTGGAACGAGTTTTGTAATAGTTGTGGTGTTAAGAAATTAAATATATTGTGATATTTCTCGAATGTAAACAGAAAAAAAGGTTAAAATTACTGACTTAAAACATTATGATATTTTATCAAAATAGAAAGTCAAAAGCAGCATTATATTCTTGATAAAGGAGAGAACAGGTAAAACATACCTAAACTCAAAAATTGAAACCTCAACTACAAGTAATTGTGGATTTATTACGGTAAAATCAAATGTATAACCACTCAATTAAATCACTTTTTTCCTCTTGTAGATGCACCGCGGCGTCTTAATTCTTCTTTTAGTATATAGTACTTGCATGGACGAATAATTTTCCATATTTGTTTTGTATTTATACTCAATTTTTATAACAAATAATTTTGTTTGTTTTTTTGTACAAGGTAGACGTGGGGACCAACTATCGCAGCGCCATCTACGATTAGCTTTGAGTTGCCATCCCCATTGGCTTGCGTTGCGTTGATATTGCGCTTAGTTGCGTCTCCCTCGCGCCGTACGGTGTCATATTTTCTTTCTCTTTCTTCACGCGTATAAGTAGGTTCTAGTATTGTCGCCGTTTTTAAGCGCCGCGATGTTCGTTCATGACGTGTCTATATTTAATATGTCATTGGCGCCCATAATGGACGCCGAGCGAACACGTAAAAACTAAAAAGATTGGTTAAAAAACAAAATTACCACAAACCTGATACAACACAAACACAAAAGATAATGTCGATTGAAGTTGACGTTAAACTAGAACACTTAAGGTGATTGCTTCGATGTAGCCCGCGAAATTCAATTTTTTTTACGTTTTTTGCAATTTGCAGGCCAGTGACATGTTGTAACTTTATAAATATTTGTGTTGCGCAAATAACAAGTATAATTTTAAATATAAAAATTGTCAAAAAATTCGCTCCATCAGCTCTCACATAGAAAAGGTGCATCGTAGTTAGATTTCGGAGATTTTAACATGATGCACCTTTTCTATGTGAGAGCTGATGGAGCGAGTTTTTTGATATTTTTTATATTTAAAATTATACTTGTTATTTGCGCAACACAAATATTTATAAAGTTACAACATGTCACTGGCCTGCAAATTGCAAAAAACGTAAAAAAATTTGAATTTCGCGGGCTGGTTGGAGCATCCCCCTTAAATCGACAATATTCACCACAAACCATGGACCTAAAAAAAAGGCGGACGGAACTTCACTAAGAAAGAATTGAAGCACCCATAGTAAGTCAGTGCGCTTGTCCACACAAGCCAGCACACACACATTCACACCATAGTAAGTCAGCCGTCGGCCATTACGCTTCGAACGACACTCGCGGTTTCATACGGTGTTATTTTGTCTAATAAAAATCAAAGTATGCCGTCATGTGTTGCAAAAAGTTGTCTAAACCATAGTAGTTCAATTAAAAAAGCCAGGGGATCACTTTTCATAGTTAAACATGTCATTTTGAAGCTTATTTCTCGATTTTACGTCAATAAATTTTATAAACATCTCGTAATCAATCAGTGTTGCAACTATTTCAAGGTTCAAATTATTTTAAAATTGGGAGATTTATATTTTGTTACTATTTATCGTTATTGTATTCTTCTGTATTTTTACAAGTTTCCCCACGGCAAATGATGCATGGAAAAATGATTGTATAAAAATAATAAGGGAGTGTAGACATGGAATAGGAATGTAGACGTGTAGGAATGAAACATAAAATAGCTTTAATTAAATATTTATAGGCGAAAAATACTTAAACATTCGTTTTCACCATTTAAGTAAATTAGAAGGGATTTCTAGATGTGTCAATAGCAAAAGACAAGTCTACAAAAATTTGAAAAACCAAAAGGGATTGTAAAACTTTATTAATATTAAACGAGTTGTAAATATTTTATATCCAATGTGCTTAAATTTTTTTACCTTTATTTTAAAAATAGGTATCTGTCACAAAAAATTGTAATGGGGAAGGCAAGTGTCAAAGTGAAAAGTGACAGTTTGGTCCCCAAAGAACTGTCAAATAGAAGGAATTTTCTGAAAAAAAACGATTTATTGATGTAAAATGACTAGATGTTGTGGAATAAGCTGTAAAAATGGTGGAACATACAAATTTCCAACAATTCACACTATCAAGAAATAATGGGTAGCTGCTGTGACTGCTGTGAGAACAAAAATTGTATTAATACTAAGAAAAAGTTATATAATAAACAAATATCCAGCCTTGCGAAGCCGAGACAGGCCGTTAGTTGAGTTAATTAATAAAATTCTATGATTATACCATAACTAAACAATCGAATACACTTTTCAAAATAATATCTACTTTTCTTTTGGAGGTTAAGTACCAGTATTGCATCGCTCCATAAATCATGAAATGGTTCGTCTGGCGGAAGAATTATCACCTGGAACGAGTTTTGTAATAGTTGTGGTGTTAAGAAATTAAATATATTGTGATATTTCTCAAATCTAAATAGAAAAAAGGTTAAAATTACTGACTTAAAACATTATGATATTTTATCAAAATAGAAAGTCAGAAGCAGCATTACATTCTTGATAAAGGAGAGGACTGGTAAAACATACCTAATCTCAAAAATTGAAACCTCAACTACAAGTAATTGTGGATATATTACGGTAAAATCAAATGTATTACCACTCAAAATTACTGACTTATTTTTTTCCTCTTGTAGATGCACCGCGGCGTCTTAATTCTTCTTTTAGTATATGTACTTGCATGGACGAATAATTTTCCATATTTGTTTTGTATTTAAATTCAATTTTTATAACAAATAATCTTGTTTGTTTTTTTGTACAAGGTAGACGTGGGGACCAACTATCGCAGCGCCATCTACGATTAGCTTTGAGTTGCCATCCCCATTAAACTTAAGTTCAAGGGAGATCTTAATTAAATATTGTTTAAAAATGGGTAATTTTTTCCTTCATCTGGCATCCCTATACAAACTCACACATATAAACACGGTCGCCATTGTGGTGCTTCAATTGTTTCTTAGTGAAGTTCCGTCCGCCTTTTTTTTAGGTCCATGCCACAAACCAAATAATTAAAAAAGCGTGATGTTCACCCTTCACCGGTCTACCGTCAAGTCCCACAAACTATGTAGCACCACGGTGGATTGTTGCTGTCAAAGTGTCAATGTCAATCAAACTTCAAAGTCACAAAAACAATGTCAATGATAAAATTATCGATTTGCCGGTTGAATGGTTGAAAACACTGAATAACTTTATTATTTTGAACGCGATTTGCCAAATTAACTATGGATTTTACGCCGGAACTATCTGCATTTCAAGGCCTCATCGTATCTGCAAACCACTCTCACACTTTTTCAAGAATAACATCAAAGGGAGGTAAACAAAATGTCGACTCTCTATCTTTCAAATGTTTTAGCAGTTAGAACTAGATTTCAATCACTTTTATGAGTTTTAACGCTGATAGGTGGATCCTATCTTTTACTAAAATCCATCCCACATATCACCGACAGAGGGTGGTGGACACTGTAAGCGCTGATAAAATATGCATTTTAATATTTTAGGCGCGCACACTGCCATCTGATCTGTTATTACTTCATGTTACAGTATCATGAATCCCCTGACCCACCGACCGAATCTTTAAAAATGCGACTCTTCTGCTTGACCTCTTTCCACTATGATAGGGATATCTTCAAGTCTTTTCGGATTTAGCTGGATACCAGTATGTTACAGGTTTTGGTTAACTGTGTGTTTTTCACATCCTCACATATTCATACGGTTTCTAATGTTATGATATTTTTTTTTGTGTTGCAGGCAATGAAGAAAAAGTTAGAACAGTTCTTGAAACCATATCCCGATTCCTAAGAAGTGAAAAATACATTGATGAAAATGGAGTAATTGGTAAAATGGTGTCAAAAATACGTAAATTTGCAATGTATATTGTTCTAAACTCAGACTTAAAAGCTTTGAAAGAAATGGTAGAACTAGAAGGAGTGTTTCTAGTCATACATTCAATTCCCACAATACCAAAATATCTCATGTGTGAAATGTTGTGGAACCTGCATATGGAAGACTTTGCATGTGAAATAATAACATATTGCTATCCCCCTCTAGCAATAGAGGTGGCAGGAGCTTTAGCAGATAACTACAAGTATTATAACCCTATAAAAGGTCTCCAGAAACTACAAAACTTGTCAGCCGCATGTTATTCATTAATTTGCAGACTACACTGTTTTGAATTTGAGGAGGAGACTTTCAATAGTTTACTGTCTACTAGCTATGAAACTTTACAAAAATGTTTAAAATATTTCTCAAACCCACCTAATAGTCATAGATTGAACATACTAAGTAAAGACGAGTTGTACACATACAATGGAAAATGTCTGAAATCAATTCTGCTATTGATTTATGAATGCTTCAATTATTTCAGTTTAGAAGTAAACTCTAGTTGTCCCAATGAGATCTACAAGTCTACTTACAAGGAGGGCTGTTTTAAAAACAACCCTCCCACCAACAAAGTTTGTGAGTGCCCCAACAACTCAGTGTCAGAGTGCTTGAACAACTGTAATACTTTGTTACTAGACATTTTCCAGGAAATAGTAATGGATGTCAGTGTGGACATATTTTGTGCCTGGAGTGAATTCGAAGAGGATGGCAAAAGTATGCAACAGGCTTTAGGTGAGCTCTGTCACAAAGTTCGAACGAAACTACTCACTGTCAGCAGTGTCGCTGAGCACCCAGTTGTTGGCATGATTCAACAGATGGCTCGTAAACCAGCAGTCATCAGCGAGATCATCAACATAACAGACAACAATGTAATAATACAGAATATAAATAGCAGTAATGAAGACAAAGCAGCGTGGATACATGCATTAGTAGACAAAGAGCAACTGTGCCAGCATGTTGATCTGATCACTGCTGTTGATGCAAACATAGACATGTTTGATGAACAGGAATGTTTGAAGTTATACCACATGTTCACAAATTACTATAAAAGCAACACTGTTAATAGAGAAATAGTACTGTCTTTATCAATTAAAATATTTCAGCGATGCAGTGTGTCAGACAAGCATAAGTTACTCAAAGAGCATTTCACTGACAAGCAGTTCCATGACCTGAAAGATGATGAAGAGTTTCATAATACCTTAACTGAAATGTTCAACAAATTTGTTGCCGACGTTAGTGCAGACTACACAGAAGTCTTGAATGTATTTCTACAGAATCCTAGAGAGGTCTTCAATAAAATATTTATTATGGCTGAAGAAAATGCTCACCTTACAAAAACAATGTTGAAAGTCATGGACTTACTGAAGGAGTATTCCAATCACTATTACGTTACTGAGACAGAGCCTTGTGTAATAGGTATTATTAAAAAGATTCTTGATAATGCGTTAGAAACGGAAAATAAGCAAGATAATATTGTGAAGTTTTTGAGTGGATTGAAAAAGTCTGAAATAATCCCAGGAACAAAGTTACTACTTCTGATTATAATGCCAAATATGCACAAGGCACTTCTGCACAGGGATATTGGCAAGATACATATTCAAATTCAACTTTTAAATGAGGCCTATACAATCAGTGAATTATTAGAATACAGAGCGCCTATGTTGGCAATGTTGAGTCAAGTTTTAGAAGTGGTACGTTGGGGGAATATCAAGTCATTTGTACCGAAGGCTTCAACAACACTGCACCTTACTTTGAACTTCCAAAAATGTTTAATAGAAACATATGACAGTGCTATACCAAGTGAGTCGGCTTGACTGTAGTCATTAAACATGGTTTGAGTATTTTTTTAAATATGTATTAATATTTTGTTTTATTTTTTTTCAGATGATGAAGGTGACTGGTTAAGAATAAGGCTGAAAAGAAAAAATATGCAGCCACAAAATAATTTTTATTTTAGAAAGTTTTTAGGCGGTCAAAGCTCAAATTTCTTTCAAGCTGTCAGTGGTATGCAAGTTGATAAGAACTCGAACCGCAGTGAAATATCCATATGGGTTACTCAGGTAAGATAAAAGAATGAGATAACTTCATAAAGTATCTTTAAATGTGTGGAGTTATGAGTATGTGGACACTCCATATGTTTTACCTTTACTTAGTATAACCTTCCAGAATTCTGAACACAATACATACTTAAACTAAACCTACTAAGATCCTTACATTCTATAAATTATGCAGAATGAGAACTAATATGCAGAACATAGGTACTTAGACCTTAGGAAGAATATCTATACTGATATTATACAGCTGAAGAGTTTGTTTGTTTGATTGAATGCGCTTTTTTTTTTGGGTGGCAAAATCATCAAATGAGTCCTCCCGCCCTGGGCGAGGTGGAAGGGACTGTCAGACTCTTGCTGACTAAAATCCACCCGTGTTCATTCCTATGCCCTTTACGTTCCGGGGCCACGGTATTTGGATTGGATTAAGAAAATTCGCATTTGGCCCCGTCGGTGACGCGTGAAACACGACGCGCCACCGACCAAGGCTTGGTCCTTGGTCGGATGGCGAGCTTACCCATTACTCACCGTCCGCAAGCCCGCTCCGCTGCTGTGCCCTCTGATATTTAGAGGGACACGCGTTGGAGCGTCCACCAAACAAGCTATTCGCATACGGGCAAAGAGACCCCTTAGGTACACAGTGCCTAAGGAAGAGTTTTTGCCCGCATCCCAGGGGGCACCGTCCCGAAAAACTGGTCTTCCCCCCGGACGTATCCGAGAGGGAACTCCAGTCCACGGGTGCACGTGGAGGTTTCCAGTCTTAGCACCCCAAGCCATCACCTTAGACTAAGGCCCGTATTAATAAACGTCTCTCAACTACGTACTCAAGTGCGATAACATTTGATACGCCATTATGACGTCATCAGAATCTCAAGATCATTGCTAATTAATAGACACATAAGTACAGTATCTCAGTAACCAAGATCAGCTTCTCAAAAAGTAACAGTGTGAAACCGCAACAGCTAGTTAGTAATAAATAATAATAAAAGCATTTACCAAAACAAAAAAACCGGTCAAGTGCGTGTCGGGCCACGCACAGTGTAGGGTTCCGTAGTTGCCCATCAAAATACTTATGCGAACTAACTAAACTGATTCGCTGAATTTAATTTTAAAAAGAAGAATTTTCAAAATCGGTCCAGGAGTCTTTGAGAAATCGGGGAAAATACATAAGAAAAAAGATTACGACGAATTTAGAACCTCCTCCTTTTTTCGAATTTAGTTAAAAATAGTTGACGATAAAAACCTACCTATCCCCAAAAAACACACCTATAAAAGCTGTAAAAATAAAGTTGACAAACTTACATTTGCAGTTGTCTCCCATACATTTTGTTTAAGAAAATATGATATCCAAGTACATTTTATAAGTTGGTCGACTAATACTCGTAAAGTTGTAAAGGCTACTTAGTCATGATAATTTTCTTTTAAACTTCGTTATACTAACTACTATTGTGATTTTTTTCACACCCCCAAACATAACCGTTTAGCTGGTAGAGGGGGGGTACACTCGAATCGAGCAAAATTTAGCACTTTAAAGCTTAATATTTCACAAACGAATTTTTTTATCAAAAAACTGTTAATGGAAACTATCATTATTTTTTAAAGGCCTATTTAATGATACCCCACACTATCGGGTACGCGAGGAAAAAAAATCCTCACTTTACGTGTAAGTACTGGAGGTACCCTAAAAAAAAATATTTTACTAGATTTTATTTTACCACTTTTTCGGCACAACAAATCCGTATATTTACACCAAATTACAGCTCTCTAGTACTGTGCGTCTCTGAGCTAAACTGCGGACAGACGGACGGACGGACGGACATGGCGAAACTATAAGGGTTCCTTGTTGACTACGGAACCCTAAAAAAAGATTCCGACGAAATGAGAACCTCCTCCTTTTTTTGAAGTCGGTTAAAAATACAGATAATTGTTTGTGGAAACTGTAAATTGAAAATAAAAGACAAAAAAAAATTGACAAGGAATGTTTACATAAAAACATATTATGGATATTGCAGATCCTCAGTTCAGGCACCCAGGAAGAATGGTGCGTCGTGTGGGACAACCTGGTCCGCCACATCGAGGACATAGATGTGCTGTGTATCTTCCACGAAGCGCTGCGAATGATCGCCAAGGCTGTGGAGGGCACCCGCACTCCAGCTTCCAGAGCCTGTTTGTTCTACTGCATCCAGAATCTAGTCTATATTATACGGGTATGATTTAAATCACTTTATAAGCTAGGACATAATAAAATCTAGACATTTTCGATTTTGAACCTAGATATTTGTTCGGCAACTTTAATATTTATCCAGTTGTTTGGGGCGGAAATAGTTGATATATGTCGTAGGCCGATAGTTGAATTAGATACATAGTGTTATGCCTAGGCACATCGTGATACGCTGATACTTCATTATATGCTCAAAAATAAGAATTATCCACGAGAACTATTTTAACGTACTTTTATTATGAAAACAATTTTGAAGTTCGCCGATTGCTCTCTTAATTTCTGAACGTATGGCGTTTGGTTAGGTCTACTAGCAGCAAAACGCGCAAAAATATTAAAAAAAAAATATCGGCTGTTATTATCATGTGTATTTCTTTTTTCAGTACAAATTCTTCCAAGGACAGCTAACGGATCGACATGTCCTAAGCGCTGCGTTCAGTTTGTCCAAATTTCTAAAAGAAACCAATGCTGAAGATGTGGATGAGATCGGATCGAGATTAATGCCATTATTCGCCTATTTGGTCGAAAAGAAAAATCTCTTCACCACTAATGTGCCCGGATATTTCAAAAATACGAATTATTATGAATTAGTGTCGAGAGCATTTAATGGAAATGACAACCAAGATAATGATGACAAATAAAAAACTGTACTTTGACCTTGATTTTCGTTCGTACAGTTAGCAACAAAAGTAGATTAACACTTAGTTTGTCAAGTTGTTATTTATTATTAAGAAACATGTTGTAAAAAAATCGGAAAATAGGTAAAACTAAAACGAAGCAAACTCGAAAGTATTAAAAGAGATACTGGAAAGCAGTGCTTCAAAATAATGTGCAATGTGCATCGGCTTTTGTTGCTGGCGGTACATTTACTTAATTTTTTTGTGTAACGAATCTGTCGAATGTGTAAATTATTACGGGTAAAAAGTAAATATTTGTCGCTTTTTCAAATAAACACATGCAATGTGAATCAATATTTTTTATTTATTATTTCAAAGGTACTTATAAACGTACAGTTTTCATTTATTAATTTCAATGGTCAACCTTATAGAGTGGTCAGAGGCATAGAGCATTTGAAAACATTAAATTCCTAATATCAAATCTAATTACTTATTCTTCGATTGTAAAATCGGACTTAACCCCTTACCGCATATGAAACCATAAATGGACGACTAATTTCTTTTTTTTTAAAAGCTGCTGAACTTTATCTTAAAAAACTATGTAACTGACATCGGAACCCCAATTTCATCGTAACAGAACGTAAATAATTTGTTCATTATGGCTTCGTATGCATTCTTGTCAAAAGTTTTCTTGTCATATTTGGCTTGATATGCATATAAGACTTCTTTCACTCATATTCCAGAAATGGATCATCTCAGCATAAAAACTAGAAAAGTTTTGATAACGGGTTCAATAGCTCAAAGTGTACCTTTACAAAAAAGGTTTATTTTCATAAGGAATTGTGCGACTCTATCGTGTACCAAACTCAAATATAGGCTGAAAAGGAACTAAAAAAGCGACGACGTGGTAGACGCGGACGCGGTATCATCATCATGATCTCAGCCATAGGACGTCCACTGCTGAACATAGGCCTCCCCTTTAGATCTCCACATATACCGGTTGGAAGCGACCTGCATCCAGCGTCTTCCGGCGACCTTTATAAGGTCGTCTGTCCACCTTGCTGGTGGACATCCTATACGCTGCGCTTGCTAGTCCGTGGTCTCCACTCTAATACTTTTCGACCCCATCGGCCATCTGCTCTGCGAGCAATATGGCCTGCCCATTGCCATTTCAGCTTGCTAGTCCGGTGGGCTATATCGGTGACTTTAGTTCGTCTACGGATCTCCTGATTTCGGATTCGATCACGTAGAGAAACACCTAGCATAGCCCTCTCCATAGCTGGTTGATCGACTTTGAGCTTTGAGATGAGGCCGATAGTGAAAGACCACGTTTCGGTGCCGTAAGTCATCACTGGTAACACACATTGGTTGAAGACTTTCGTCTTGAGGCACTGAGGTATGTCGGACGAAAAGACATTGCGTAGTTTCCCGAACGCCGCCCAACCGAGTTGGATTCGGCGGTTGACCTCTTTCTCGAAGTTGGACCTACCTAACTGGACTACTTGTCCTAAGTAGATATATGAGTCAACAACTTCGAGTACCGAGTTTCCAACAGAGACTGGGGTGGGCACAACATTGGTATTTGACATAATTTTCGTCTTGACCATGTTCATTTTCAAGCCTACCCGTTGTGAAACTCGGTCGAGGCCATCGAGCATCATGCTGAGTTCCTCCATCGACTTTGCCATGAGATGTCGTCGGCAAACCGAAGGTGAGTGATGTATTCGCCGTTGATGTTGATGCCAAGTCCTTGCCATTCCAGGAGCTTGAAGGCGTCTTCCATTGCGGCAGTAAACAATTTCGAGGAAATAACGTCCCCTTGTCGTACGCCTCTTCTCAATGGAATCGCCTTCGCGCTCTGCTCCTATACTCGGACCGACATGGTGGTGTTATTATACAAGCACTTCAACACCTCGATGTACCGATAGTCAATACGGCATCGCTGGAGTGACTCAAGTACCGCCCATGTTTCCAACGAATCGAAGGCTTTCTCATAGTCCACAAACGCTAAGCATAATGGCAAGTTATACTCTTCGGTCTTCTGTATAACTTGCCGCAGCGTATGGATGTGGTATATGGTACTATAGCCTTTTCGGAAACCGGCTTGTTCGGGAGGCTGGAAGTCATCAAGTCTGTGTTCGAGACGGTTCGTGATAACCCTTGAAAACAGCTTATAAACATGACTTAGAAGCGTGATGGGTCTGTAGTTCTTCAATAGGCTGTTGTCACCTTTCACGCGCGACGCGGTAGCATGGAAAAAAAAAATTAGCAGACATAGATAAAGTAAAGTTGAGCTTGGTTTCCTGGTTCGATAATAAGTATGTGAATTTTCTTTCCGCCTATGTTCGAAGTGAACCCAGGACAACAAAGCGGCGTTATGTCCGCCAGGATAAAAAATACGTTTACATGGAGGAGGAGATTTACTTGTTTCCATGCTGGGTTATTACAGAATTTTTTTGCGTATTTAAGTAGGTATATATCTTTTTCTATTTTTTTTTGTTCCTGCGCCTTTATGAACTTGGAGGGTTGTATTGATGATTTTATTAATTATAATTTTGTAACTACATACGTCTTACAGCCGCGAATAAAATTTTAAACAACATACAGTGGGCTGCAAACAAACTAAAGATAATTTGAATTTCGCGGGCTAGTTGGAGCATTCACCTTATTCATGAATACGTCAAATTTCAGTGTTGTCAAAATGATTATATAATTACTACCACATTGTCATACAATGAATAAAACTATAATGTAAAAAATGATTAAGATTTTCTACGTATTATAAAAATGTAGTAAAACACATTTCATGCAATCTTACAAACTCATTTTACTTGTAGATTAAAAATAACATAAATTACAAATAAATTAAATAAGCCCCAAACTATAAACTTTTCTATCCTTTCTACCAATATTTATTTACTGGCAATTAAGGAAATTGCCAGACAAAAAAGAAAATCTAAAGTTTTGTAAATAAAGCGCTATATTCACGATCCAGCACGGCTGTACAGCAGCTCAAGGTCGCGTTGCTGGACGTAGCAAAAACATCGTGAATAGGCTTGACGTACGTCAAGGCTTGTCCAGCAACGCGACCTTGAGCTGCTGTACAGCCGTGCTGGATCGTGAATATAGCGCTTTTGCTACGTCCAGCAACGCGACCTTGAGCTGCTGTACAGCCGTGCTGGATCGTGAAAGGTTTATTTTTGTGTGGCAAAAAAACTTGAAGTCCGTGGTCTATGACTCTATGGTCATTTCACACTGCTGTGTCACCAATGTCACTGTCAAATGACAAATTTAAAAAAGACGGTTAAATGCAGTGGCTGTGATACTTGTTATTTTGAACGTGTTTTCATTCACTGTTCGCTTTTACAGTACCGTTGATGGTGTGAATTCTATGTAAATATTAGGCAATGGTGCTAAAGGTACTCTGTACCAGAAGTTTGTTTGTAGAAAATGGATTCCCGATTTCAGAAATGCAGGCTATGCTTGAAATTGGGTGACTTTTGTTCAATATTTGAGCAAGATGAGTGTATTAAACTATCGGATATGGTTATGTCTTTTACTAACATTCAGGTAAGTGATTATTAAAGACATCCAATGGTTCATTAAGTGTTATCAAGCGCTTGTCTGAGGCTAGGACTCTTTATATACTCTCTTATTTTTAAGATTATCTCCAGACTGTTTTATTGCTTCTAGATTTATGAAGGTGATGGATTATCAGATCGTGTCTGCTCATCATGTATAGAGAATTTGAGCACGGCCTATCTATTTAAACAGCAGTGCGAAAGAATTGATAAGTTAATAAGAAAATGTCCAGGTAATTTTCTTGTACTTTATTTATCTTGTATTCTAATGTTTTATAGATTTTAATAATTTTATGAATTAGTACCAAGAGGTGCAAAATTAGCCAAAAGACCGCTGATAACATTTTTTATTTATTTTTACCAGACACCAATATAAACAAATCCTCTGTAAGTGACTACAATGACTTCTTCAAACAAGAGTTCCACATGCATGATGGCACTATGGATAGTTCTGTGGAAGAATTTGTGTCGGCTGAGGGTGAAAACCATGAAAACTTTTTCAAAGACAACATGGATAGCAACATCTTCCATGATATCAGTGATGAGACTGACAGTGATGTTGATTCCATTAAATGTGGAGGTTGCAATGAGTCCTATAGCAAGTTGGGCACCCACACCTGCCGCACTACATGCACTATTGAGCGCAATCAACTGCAACGGTCAAGCAGTAATGAAACACTTGTGGCTTCAGATGTAGCTCCTAATCAGCAGCCAGCTAGAGCCACCCAGTCCTTGCCTCCACGTCACACTCAGCCACTGCCTGATATACCTGAGGACATGGATGTCACCTGTGTGCTGTGTGATGAAAAGTTTGACAAATATGACAACTATGTCATACATTTTAACAGGTGCACTACCAATGTCAAGCTGCACCATTATGTTTGTCCAGTATGCCATGACATATATACTGAAAAGCTGGCATACTTGGAGCATCTTAAGGCTGAACACTTTAAAGTAACTTCAAGAGAGACTGTTGTACATTATAAGGCTGCCTTTGTTGATCCTGGAGAGGATTGTGTTGATTTTGTGCCATCATTAGAAAAGACTAGGAAACCGAAGGCTGTGCGTCGTCAAATAGGTTGGTCTGTTGAGGATATTTATCAAGAAATTGATTGCAAAAAGGTTGAAGAGAAAGTTACTCCCACGTCAAGTCCCTTTAAAACTTTTTTTTCCAAGTTGGGGAATGAGTGAGTTACAAATTGAATATTGGCATGTCTGGGATCTACCTAAGTATATTTTCATCTGTTTATTTTTACTAATTACTTCATGCTTTATCTAATGGGAAAATAATGCTTTGTTGCTCCAAAATATCTTTTCTTAAAGGCGCGTTTCCATTATGCAAGTGCTTGCATGCAAGTATGACGTCAGACATGGAAGCGAGTGATTTGATTGGAAACACGATTTTGTTCAACTTGCAGCTTGCATACAAGTTGTTGTTTCCACTATACAATTTGCATGCAACTTGCAACTTGTATACAAGTCACTTGCATAATGGAAACGCGCCTGTAATGTAACCATGAGCTCCAGAGTGTTTTACTGGGATAGTCTGTGCTTTTAGTTCCTTCACTGACTTTAATTATGGGAATTAACCTTTACAATTTTATCATCTATCTAGCTATAACCGGGCGAATTAACATAAACTCCGGTAGGGCACCACATTGGTAGTGGAGGGAACATCGAGTTTTGAGCAAGGTGTTCATTTACACAAATTGCAACTATTATTCAGTATTATGTATGTTCTTCTAGATTTAACATACCAGGTTCTTTGGTGTAGCTTATAATTGGGTAAAATTTGAAAATAATATTAAACTGATTATTTGTTAGCATTAAAACAATAGTGAAAATTTAAACACAGTATTAAATTTTTAAATGATGTTTACAGATCTTTCAGTAGGCAGAGTACACCTAAGAAGGTGAGTTTCCGGAAGTTAATAGAAAGTGGCAAAGAGAAGACTGCCAATTACCTGCCATTCCAGAAGTATATTCAGAACTATAAGCTCAAGAAGAAGAACTCCAGCCAAGGTTATAGCCCAATAAAAGGGAAGATGCAGGTGTCCACTAAAATTCAAGCCACTCTTCAAGAACTGACTTCAGGTGAATATGAATGATTTTTATTTCAGACTACCTGCTGTCAGTGGCTTTCTGCATGGAGTTTTGTCAGTTGTCCATATTCCAGGGATAAAACGTATGTGTTTATCCAGACTATGATCCACCTCTGTGCCAAGTTTCATCTCCATTCAACTCAATCACGTCATTCATCCATCATTAAAACTGACCGGCGACCGCACGGGTGGAAGCTAAAAATATTACCATTTTCAAACATTGAGACTACATTGTTTTATAAAATGTAATAAGATTATTCTATTACAGACAGTCTATAATTAGGCCGAGACTCCACCAAAGCTGTGCGAGTCGAGACGTGTTTTGCACAACCAATAGAATTGCGTTGCCGGAGTGGAGCTGTGTCAATTAGTCCTAGGACAGCACTGGTCCCGCATGTTGGATCACAGGTCTCTCACAGCGAGGTAGCCTGTGTCCTAGCAATGGGAATATTATAGCCTGATTATCATAATTATTATTACAGATAGTGATTATCATTCACCAAGTGGCACATCTGAAGAGTCATGGAAGTTGAAACAGAACTTAATCTGTGCCTGTGAGAAGAAAGTGTTTATGTTGTCTGAGAGCATTAATGTAAGTAAAAACTGTACCAATGTAATGACCCTGAAGAGCGTATTTGCTCTCACACCTGCTATGTTATCCTTTATGAGTCGTATGAGGAGTTAGTAATAGATTTTCAACTTTTTGTATTTGAACATAAAGGTAAAAATCCAGTAAAGACAAACTGTAGCTTCGGCGTTTGCGTGGCGCTGAGAGTAGACAGTACAGCTCAGTCATGTTTATCTTAGAAAAGGACTAAAAGAAAAATGGCGAATGCTGATTAGCATATGCTGAGACAGCTGTCAAAATCCTTCACTCTCGTCTGAACTCAGCATAGTTGGGGAGCCCAGGAAGGGATTTTTGCTGTTACTCCAGCGCGTCAGATTATTATAAGGGAGAATCCTTGCACCCTTTAATGTACCTGTACCAAATATCAACCCTTTATCTGGTGGGGTTTGTCTGGGAGAACCCGTCAGATTAGTAAAAAAAAATCGATCCGCAGTAATACTCGAGCGCGTCAGATTAAGAAAAGGTAGATTAATTACGTTCAGAAGAGTGTATATTTCAATAATCTGACAATTTGAGCGTGGCATTAGGAAATGAGCGAGTACTGAAGTTGTAAAAAAAAACGTCATTTTGAAATACTCGAGCGCGTTTCATTTTTTTTTTTTATTGAAGGTTACACTGTAAAAATCATACTCACTAATAATCTGACGTTTTCCATGGGGCGAAGTCGGTAGAATCGTGAAGAAAAGGTGAAGTACCAGTTAGTTCGCTACTATCGGTCGTGATTTAATGTATGTGGCGTTCCGAGCAATAATATGGCATGCCAGGCATGGAAAGAGGCCATTGTTATTGGTCATCAGTCAGGCAAGCCCAAGTCTGAGTCCATGAGTTACCGTCCTATCAGTTTCCTGAATGTTCGCGGAAAAATCTAAGAGAGACTTATTTATAAGCGACTCAAAGATTACGCTGTTGAAAAGAGCCTCATGCCTGACGAGCAAATTTTTATTTACATCTTCATTACAGCCCGTTAGGTGCTTCGGTACTTTGACAGCAAAAATCCCATTAACAAAATGATCCGCCTACTGATTTTGTGCAAACTTCACATAAACCAACTAAATATTTGGTTTGGATAGGTGAGCCCTTTCTTGAGTTATAAAATTACAACGAAAAGTGCCATTGATTTTTATATGATATGTATAAATAAACTTCAGGACTGACCACTTAACTTTTTTGTTTTTTTTTTAACGTTGTAAAATCATCAAATGAGTCCTCCCACCCCGGGCAGGGCGGGAGGGACTGTCAGACTCGTACTGACTAAAATCAACGGTGTCCTTCAATAGCCCTTTATGTTCCGGGGTCACGGTGATGGAATAAGTCCCGTGACCCTGGCAGGCTTTGGCCCTCTGACCACTGAAATTGGCACCTATTTAGATTTCACTTATTTTGTCCGTGAAGTCGTAAACCAAGGCATATATCATAATTGAACTTGGCTCTCATTTGAAATTTATGTTTTTGATAGGATTTTAATGATGTAGACGAGTTTCTATTTGTAATTACTACATTTAATTTAATTTTATACTTTTTTTATGCGTGAATGCAGTTATCTTCTTTATAAATTTATTTTAAGATGCTCAGAATAGCGATATCCCTCCGTATAATTGTCAGATTATTATTCAGGAGGACTATGATATCAATTTGAACCTCCTGCATAAAAATCTGACGCGCTCGAGTATCTCGAGATTACGTTTTTTTTTTACAGATAGAAATATGAATTATTACTTTGCGCCACATCCAAATCGTCAGACATTTTAATACGACACTTTTTAGGGTTTACTTTACATACACTTTGAATATCTGACGCGCTCGAGTAACTTATTTTTTTTTGGATTTTCAACCGCTTGCCACGGACAGCCCCCTCGAGTTAATCGTCAGATTAATATGTATTGGTTATCAGAAATGTAAAGCGCGTTTACACTATAAATATCTGACGCGCTCGAGTACTTCTGTACAACTGTTTTTTTTTACAGTTTCAAAGCTCTTTACAAGCTCTCCCCCTCACTAAAATAGAAAACTTGTCAGAAACTTTTTTTCTTTTTAGAACATAATCTTTCAAATCCAATAGGTCTCCATGACGCTCGAGTAACTGCAAATTTAGCATCCTCGGCTCCCCTACTAGCATGGTTTCAGCCGATAATTTAGTCTGTATGTATGTACTATGGATATAATACCACTCCCACATGATAGGATAGCAATGCGTGTAACCTTTTTTTTACTTAAAAAACCTGTCATCTTATCTTTTCACAAGTTATTCTCTTTTTTTGTAGAACCGCGAAAGAATCGCAGCGATGATAAACGAATTAGGTGGAGTTGTCGCTGAGAACACAAAAATGGAGATGTTGGCAACACATTTTATAGCAGTGTTACCAAACGACACATTCACTGGCATGATGGTATGCGCCCTCGCTACCGGCAAGTGGTTGATTCATGTCAACTTTATATACGACAGTTTTAGATGCAAGAAATTCTTACAGGTATGTATTGAACTTGGCGACGAATTTGAAATGTTATAACGGACATTGAGCATAATGGACGTCCACTGCTGAAAATAGGCCTCCCCCTTAGATCTTCACGCCGAACGACAATTTGCTACTTGCATCCAGAGGCGTCTTTACCTATGGTGCAGGGTGTGCGGCGCACACGGGTCTAAGGGGGCGCCGAGCGCCTTCATATACGACACCTCCAAAGATGCGTTGAGGCTGGCGCTCTCAAAGACCCTACGCTCGTGTTATATATGGCCGACTGCGCGCGGTAGCAAAGCAAGGGTAATCCTTTTCCTACTCTATTACTTTTGTTTCAACAGTAATAGAGTTTTGTTTCAGCCTTAAAACATAAGTAATTAAAACATATTAAATTGGCTTAATGTCGCATTGCTACCAAAGGCGCGTGCAGGTATCGGCACCTGTTTGTTTCGATTCGTTTGACAATGCGACAATCATTGCTAACTCGGCTGTATTACAATGCTATAAAGTTCAAATAAAAATTCCCAGGGACGTGCGGCAAGCGTCATTTTCAAAAGCTTGTGTACGCGTGCCGCAATTTTTGTATATACCGCTGCACCGTAGTTTTGCGAAATAAGCCTTGATGCGATTGGATTAAGTATCATCTTCGAATAAACATGTTAATATGAAGTAAATCGGCTGTTCATTCAATAAAAAAAAAAAAGTAACCAAAGTTGAGGTGGCAATGGGCCACATTGCTCGTAAAACTGGCGTGGCGGTCTAAGGCCTCCGCCTATGTTCAGCAATGGGCTGATGATTATAATGATGATGAAATAAAATTATGATCAAGTTGCCAAGAAATCTTTGCTCTCTCACCATTTTTATTTAGTTCACAAAAAATAATTGCTCTTTGTCATTAACGCACTTTTTATTACAGGAATATCTGTATGAGTGGCTAAAGCATCCAAAGATATTGGAAATAGACTCGACGAGTGTGGAAGTCGCGAAAGCAGCCGTTTACTGGCACTTGGAGCTTGATGCTCTGAGTGCGAAGTACCCCTTCGAGGGGAAACAAATTGTTCTTATTATGAAGAGGAAGTACAGGCAATATTATCAGATGATATTCAAGACTTTGAAGGCAAAGCCTGTTACTTATGATCCAAGGTCTGTGAGCATTTTTCTTCTTCATTTGCATTCTGCAAGAAATTGCATGCGACGGGCATGCTAGTTTGAGCTGTATTTGTTTGATCAACCGAATTGTCCATTAATAGTCGCGTGCAATTTCTTGCTGCTTGTAAATGGGTCTTTATTCTCTATGATTTAAGGATGGTTCACGCTACACCAGCACGGCCCGCTCCCGGGCCTAGTGTAGCGTGATTCGTGAATCATCCTTTATCATTCTATTATGATTATTTTGTTTGGCCCCTTGAAATGTGCTATTACTTTTTATAGGATGAATTGAGTTAGTCCATGCGGGGCCTGAGTCGACCACAGACGAGACATTAAAAAAACTTCACGAATATTTGGCAACTTTCTAAATATCTAACTAATACCCTTTTTGAAATCCTTCTTTTGTTTTAATTATAATGGCACGCCCCGCCACCGCCGCCGCCGCCCCGCTGCGTATTTTTAAACAATATACCTGATACCAGCCAAAGTCGTAAATAACGCGTCCCTGCCATATCTCTCAAACTAAAGGATCTTTTTTGTTGTAAAATTTATTTCAATTTCCGAATGTCGGTATTTCTTCTTTAGTAAGAACCACGCTGCGACTCACCAGATGTGCGCCGGTCCTTGCACAATGGATGCGATATGCGAACACATGTAACTCAATAAAACTATTTCCACAGGACCCCAGGCAGTTGCTGCACCGCAGATTACTGTTTCGTTGACATGAAAATCATTGAAAGGGTTAAACTGCGGTTTTTCGCACGGCACAACGTCCCTGTATTTCCGTATCAATACATATTAGTGTACCTACTGAAGAGAGGTCAAGTAGACGACGAATACAAATATCTTTTGCAAGACTGCAAGAAATATGCAAAAGAAACAATGTTCTTACTGAACGATACCTATTAGTCTTCTATATTATAAATCTTAGTTGAATCGAAATTCCTATATTTCTGTTGTTTTTATTATTGTTGCAAAGGTGTATGGGTAGATAGAATGACATTATACATTTTATATAATCGACATTAAAAATATATTTTATACAAAAAAGCCATATTATTTTAAGAAATAAAGGTATATTTCTATAAAAAATATTTCGTTTAATTTGTAATATTATCCAGTGCGAGTTTTGCTGTGCATACTAATTTGTTTGTGCTTCATACCTTTGTCTGCCAATTCTTACCTGTAAGGAAATAAGGAACATTTTGAGAAGTGATTGTGCTGTCGATAAAGATTACCATTACGACGTACACGTTGTGGCGAAACTGCTTCACTATCATGAGCAGGGCCTGGTTCTGATAAACACCTCATAATATTTAAAAGGATTGTATTTAAAAGTAGTTCAATTTATTTAAAAGTTCTTCAATTTATTCCCATTTCATTTACCAAATTTTGCCTCTGTTCTACCAAATATCCTGAATGTGCACCAAAATATGTCATAACGAGGTGTAATAAAAAAAAATTACCTAAGGAGGGTCGACGAAGACCCGCTTCGCGGTGCTTCTATTTCTGTGTACAAGGTTTAAAGGAACCTAACCAAACCGAACTTCGGGGTGTCCCTGAAATCTTGCTAAAGCGAGTTTTAGATTTGGTGCACATTCAGTATATTTGGTATACAAAAAGAATTATTTATGCGCATTTAAATTTTATCCATATTTAAATGATATTTATTCAGCAAAATGGTTTTGGCAAACTCTTTTACACGTCAAAAAGACACTATTTTTACACTAGATGAGGCCGGTGTTCTCTGTTCTCTCTGCTGACTACTCTGAGAAGAAACATCCGAAACAAACTCAGAGGTCACAGTCTCTTAAATTCCAGACAATTTTGTATTGATCATGATCAAGGTATATGAGAACCATGCAGGTGTCTGAGGTGGTCTTTTGAAGAAAGAACCACACAGATTTGAGTGGACAGTGGATTTGGTTTTCTACTTGGTAGCCTGCAGTCATTTGTCATGATTTTGGTCTTATATTGCGTAAGTTACTTTGCCTTTATGTACGGTGAGCTTAAAAAATAGTATGCCACCCTAAGGTTGAATGGCACGACGCCGCAATCGCGGCGGTAAGCCCCCTCTTTGAGGAGTGGCTGGATAGGCGTCACGCCGTCCTGACCTACCGCTTGATGCAGATCCCTGGACACGGAAGTTTCGAGAGGTACCTGCCTCTGTCTGATAAAAGAGGGAGGATAAGCCTAGGTGTCATCACTGCGAGGATCGCCTGAAGGACACGGTGTAGCATACGGAGCAGGACTGCCCCTCTTGGGCAGAGCACCGCCGTGTCCTCAGGGCGGCGATAGGCACAGGCCTCTCGCGCCCGGCATTGGTCTAGGCCATGCTCGGGGCGAGACGGAGTGGGAAACAGACGCCCCCTTCTGCGAAGCAGTCATGCTCGTGAAGGAGGAGGAGGACCGCGTAAGGGAGAGGATAGCGTCCTCTCTCCTCCCATGCCGCAGTGGTAAACGCCCACGGCCACCGACGTCGCACGTCGGCAGACGATCTCCGGTCACTGTAGGCGCGGACTGCGGGCGGCGAGTAAAGGGCGCTCCCTGTCCGCCCATGGATCATGATCATGCCCGAGTCGACGGCGCGTTGTGTTCCACGCGCGCCACAGAGTGTTAGCATTGTGGTGGGCTCTCTAGAGGGCCAAAGCCTGCTGGGGTCGCAGGACTTATTACCGCCGTGACCCCGGTACATAAAGGGCTATTGAAAGACACTGGATTTTAGTCAGTACGAGTCTGACAGTCCCTCCCGCCCTGCCCTGGGTGGGAGGACTCATTTGTTGATTTTACTGCGATAGAAAAAACGTACAGCGAGCTCGGGCACATCTCCATTTCAGATCTGTATAGGTATCTATCTTTAAATAGATAATATTACCGTGCCCAAGTTCCCGAGCTCTTTCCCCGAACGAAATGGTTAGGATAGGTTGGGGTCCCTTATTATTAGTTGAGATGGCAAACAGTAGCGATAGTTTACACCGGTTGACCGTTATAAGTAGGTATACAATTATACATACCTTTGCATAAACAAACCAACATGCAACTGTTGCTAATATAGTGCCTACCATTCCCCATAATTGATCGGAACTGGGAAACGTTTCATCATTTAAATTAGGTTTCAGTTCTGGTTCATCACAACTACAAAAAGAAGCTATAATATACGGAAACATTATTACTTTACTATAATTTTTCTGTAAAATTTTAACATTTACTCATTAGGTACGACATTACCATATATCTGTGATTACCATTGAGTTGGGATTGTATCTGGTTCGTTTATTCCAAATGAGTTCTGAATGCTGTCTATTGCTATCTGCAGAGGTCGTATAAGATAGGAACATAGGAACCTACATAATAATATTTTGTCGTTCCTATTTTATAAGAGGCAAGGCAAATCTTGTATTTCTTGAAGTACCCCGATGATCGTGTTTGGTGATTTCATAGCATAGTTCTATAAAGATACCAGCATCAATTTTATGGTTCTGTAGCCAAATGGCTAAAGACGGAAACCTTTGGAACCCTTATAGATTCGTCATACATCACTCATGTCCGTCTGTCTGGGTGTCGTGTCTGCTAATTATTAGTCAGAATGGCGCCACAATGGAGTTTCAATTGTAGTGCTTATTCGAACCATTTTTTACTGCTGAGTAAAAAATGGTTCGAAAATTGAAACGCCACTGTGACGCCATTCTGACTAATAATTAGCAGACTCGACACCCTGTTTGTCTGTCTGTCCGTCCGTATGTCACAGCCACTTTTCTTTGAAAGTATAAGAGCTATCCTGTTAAACTTGGTAAGTTTTATGTAAACCGCTTAAGGTTTTCACACAAAAATAAAACTAATTTTGGAAGTTGCCCTCATACTAATTGAAAACTTGTGGGGTATAGAACATGGATAGGTCTTTAAAAATGATGTGAAGGTTACTATTATATTTTTCTAAGCAGAACAGGTTTCGCGAGAGACACTTCCAAAGTGGTAAAATGTTGGTCCCCCCTGTAACTTCTAAAATAACAGATTGATGAAACTAAAAAAAATATTATGATGTACAGACGCTAGCAGGTCAACCTACCCGAATCTGTCAAATACCAATCGAATATTATTAACCTTCCAGTATTGTGATAAGGTTGAAAATCTATCAAAAAAATCTGACAGGTTGTGGTAGCTTAATGTGCTGGCATCTGTACATTACCACGTAAACTTCAATTGAAAATTGGTTTGAACGAGATCAAGTAATCAGTTTTTCCTTTTTAATACGTCATTTATCGTAAACCGCAATTTGCTTTTATATTATATTACTTACCGCTACGGGTGAGTCCGACTCGCACTTGCCCATTTTACTAGTAAGCAGCACGCGCTCCCTATATTTTTACTTCCTTGACATTTACACATACGAGTCAAGGGCATATACCTATTCCATTCATGGCAACACAGATTCCGGAATTAGGGGAGAAACTATTATTTTCACAAGATTTCCGCAACCCTCGACACGTTGCTCAACGGCTCAACTGACAATAATGAGTGTAGGAGTCAAGTACTCTTAGGTATTTCTGTGGTAGAGTTCCATCGTGTTTTAACCGACTTCATAATAATACCTAAGTGTTTTAATAAGTGCGCGATAAGCAGAAGTGTTGAGTTACAAGTTTGAAGTTCTATTGCTCGCCATTGCATTGTTGTGGGCTCTCATTCTTAGTAAGCACAAGTAAACATACAGCTTAGGTCTGTAGTGGATTATTACTAATAAAAAGTTATAGTGGGTACAACGCAAATTAATTAAAAGTGCCTCAAGTAGGTGCTGCAGTATTTTTTTGATTGGCAAAGCGTTCCAGTCGTTTGTTGTTTATTTACAGAAGTAAACCGATAGAACGAAGTGAGGTTTTCGTGTTTTATTTTGTAAAACAGTGGTTGACTACTCTGAAACATGGGATGTTGCTATTCATATGAGGTAAGTTATTTCATTTCATTATCTACCTATTCGTTGACTTTGAATCGATTCCAAAAACTTGTTATCGTTTCGCCTATGGAGGGAGGTGCCTCCGAGTGTTATGGCATCACTCTCATGTAAAGGCAAACACCCAGACCCCGCCATCCCCTTCTAATCTAACCTGCGCGTGTCGGGGTCCTCCACAAGTCCCGACCTCGCTTATTTGCATCCTACGTCAAATAAGTGATTACTATTTTATGAATGTCTCGACGGAACCCCGCAAGTACATGTTAGATTAATTCGTATTACTTTGCTTTTCATATATGAATAGAACCAAATTGTGACGACCGACGATTACTTTTAACAAAAATCATAATTATTATTTTATTACTAGTTGTGCCTGTGACTTCATTCGCGTACGTGGATGTCGAACCTCGACAATGTTTTTTTTAAACAAAAGATTTTTTTTAAATATATTTACCCTAGTATTATATTATCTTTGCCCTAAGACAAGTTACTCCTTATTACATCAGCTACCTGCCAGTAAAAATCCCGTCAAAATCGGCCCAGCCATTACAGAGATTAGCCATTACAGACAGACAGACAGACAAAAATTGTAAAAAATGTTATTTTGGTGTATGTACCAAGTACCAACCGTATATATTCGTTTGCATGTAGTAAAACGGTGACAATATATGTATAGATATAGATGTAGGTATACATATAGATACCTAGCTAATTATTATTTCGGGTTGGGTAATTGGGTTTTAGGTTAAGTATCCAGTAGCAGGCGGAGGGGCGGAGAGGGGTGAGAGGGGACGGAAGGAGCCCACCTACCTTCCGGTACCACTCCCATGACGCGAAACTGTGTTTTTGTAACCTATACCTCAAAACTCCTTAGAGTCACATGCGTATTCCAAAAAGGACAATGGCCAGTTTGGACTAGGAAATTGCACCTAGATGAGACTTTCACCAATATGTAACGCATTATTAATCTAATTATCGGATACCATCAGTTTATTTTTAAAAGCTGGGTAAATAATTTTATCTTTTTTTTAATAATTACTACTTTAATAAAGTGAACACAGCTTTAAATATCTAACTTTGAACGCATCCGTAATTCTTTACGTTACTAGAGACTTCCATCCTTTTTCTTAAGCCTTAGTCGATTTTTTTCATAATCGATTAAACGAAACGAAATAAATCCCAGGCAATGTAAACCGTATAAACTCTCGTTGAATAGTGAACTAATCTCAGCCATTAATAGGATATGATGCTAGTTCATCGTAAATATATTAATTTTTTATTTAATTAAGCCATTAATTAAATTAAAAACTAATAATAGAACATCTCAAATCGATTCTGCTGTATATCGATCTATTACGTCCCTCCCTATTTTTGACAGGTAAATAAAAACCCGCATCGCAGTAGCCGCAGAAGCGGTAAGAAAACGATGACTGCGGAGACTGCGGTGCGGCTAGGTCTGCGTTCACCTTAAATACATTGAGGGCGGTCACATCTTAGATTATACACCTCTAGATGGAGCCATAAGACTGAAGGGAAGTGTGGAAGTGAGAAGCATATATACGAAATTAGTGAGAAAATTGAGACAAAACACAATATGCTCTGTCTCAACCGACGTGCCGGTTTTTGCGTGGCGAACTTTGAAAAGTTAGCCAAACAAAAGTCTGCCACTGTCACTGAGAACTCGAAGTGAATCAGTTTTTTATGTTTTTAGAATGATTTCGGCAATTAAAGTAATAGTTTCAGTGTATGAATGAGAAATATACTCCAATAGTTTGTGTTTAGTGCATTTTGTGTGCTATATAATGAGAGGGTGCAGTATTTTAGACTGCAAAAGCGGCACCGAAAGAATAGAAGATGAAAATGTTACTTTTCACTCGTAAGTATGCAAATGTTAACAGTTATTGTGCACTGATTGAAGAAATACATTCGTGTTTATATAATGCCATGGCTTTCGATGAAATTAGGCGTAATTCTAGTGATATAGTTTATTTTTCTTTCCACATAACCTAAATTTGTGGTGTTGCCATAACTTACAATCAATTTTTCCCTAAACTCTGTAATAAAAACAGCAAGTAGTTAAATAAATCAAATTGAATAAAATAAATAGTTTGTTCACCAGATTACTTTGAACTAAATAGTAAACTTCATATTCATCTAATAAAAAACATTCTCGTTTCATGTGCGTGTTATTTTCATTAGTTGTTACAACGAAACACCCTCACCTTTTGGTAATATTTAGGGAAAAGTTTCCGTAATGGTAACATTGAAGTTTTATAGTGCTGTCTCATGTGCGGCCACGCGGTGGCTACATCTAGAGGTATATAATCTAAGGGTCACATACATCAGTTTATTTTCGTTCGGAATTCGAAATCTGTACGTGAAGTTATCGAATGTGAACAATGCATATAAAACATGCACACACATTTGTATGAATTCCCTGCGTTCGGATGGAAAACGGATAGTCGGATACATTCCATAAGGAAAAAAAACTGATTTATGTGGCTGCTCTAAGTAATTCTAACATCTGTTAGGCTTAGAAACTTAGAGCTCAGTCCATTCTCTATGTCTAGATAGACATAGAGAATGGACTGAGCCTGTGAGACACAAGTCACACAAGACAGTCTTTTTCTGGCTTACAGATACAATCCGTTCTTAAAACGAATACATTCCGAAAGAAAAAAAAAACTGATGTATGTGGCTGCTCTAAATAATCTTAACATCTGATAATAGGCTTACTTAAAGCAAGCTCAGTCCATTCTCCATGTCTATCTAGACGTAGAGAATGGACTGAGCCTGTGAGACACAAGTCACACAAGACAGTCTTTTTCTGGCTTACAGATACATTCCGTTCTTATAACGGATACATTCCAAAAGGAAAAAAAAACCTTATGTATGTGGCTGCTCTAAATAATCTTAACATCTGTTATTAGGCTTACTTAGAGCAGTCTCAGTCCATTCTGTATGTCTATCTAGACATAGAAAATGGACTGAGCCTGTGAGACATAAGTCAGTCTTTTTCTGGCTTACAGATACATTCCGTTCTTAAAACGGATACATTCCGAAAGGAAAAAAAACTGATGTATGTGGCTGCTCTAAATAATCTTAACATCTGTCATTAGGCTTGCTTAGAGCAGGCTCAGTTCATTCTCTATGTCTACCTAGACATAGAGAATAGACTGAGCCTGTGAGACACAAGTCACACAAGACAGTCTGTTTTTTTATGTCTTACAGGAAAGATACAATTGGGCTAGTAATAACTGTTATTTTCTCTCTTTCTAGAGTAGAGTATGGGCGTATGACCTATGTCATACAGATGATGATGATGTTCATTCTCTATGTCTATGTCGTAACCAAAATGCCACAGATTGTTAAAGTATGAACATAACCTCAACAAATATATTTAATAATTACTTGATTCTCCCATCTTTCAAAAATATTCTGAAGACCGTATTATGATCTATTTATCTATACGAATGAAATGATATATGTTGCATCAAGTGTCGTTTTATTAGATTTTTCTAGTCCAAGCATGTTTGGCGCGTGGCCATTGTTCTTTGGTATCGTTCAGCATAAGGGTGCTCCCACATTTACCGACGCGGAATCGGCTTAAGCTGGTCAAAAAATCCTTTATGTCAACGTACTTATTAAGAATGTTACTAATACCATTCGTCGTATCGGCTCGCGTCGTCCGAGCCGAGCCGATGTGAATGGCATTAGTAACTCCCTAAAGAGCGTACGGATTACAAAAGCGCACACGAGGGAAGTCACATGGCGCCAACACTGCTGTCCTGTTCTTAATAAAATGCAATATTTGTAGCCAGAAGATGATGATAATGCCCGACGCGCACAGCCAGTGTATGTGATAGCCAGGCCTGCGTATACAGCAACAAGAAGCAACCATGATCCGCATCGCAATTATTTCAAGGTATGGTGTCAATTATATTTTTACCTTTGTTTACAAACATCTAAATCCACTGACACAAACAGTCACACCCGGAAGCGTAGTTTCAAAGGCTATAGTCAGATTCAGACTCTAATCGATGAATTTTTGTTTGTGCATATTACTCAACAATACGAGTATATCTCAGTAAAAAACTTGACTCTAATAGATTAACTTTTTGTTTCGATATTTTCAAAGAAAATGCACGGACAAAATCTAGTACCATTTTAGTCACGCACGAGTTAAACTCTAAAAAGATATACAAACAATTTTTCAGTGCGGGAATAGAACCACACGCGACACGCAGCGCAGTAGTGCGCTGAACGACTATTTTAACCCTTTTCAGTCACACAAATCTGCTTACATCATACGAGCGCTTTTGTTGAGAAAGCGCATTGACTATCTGTCAAATCTGCATTTCAGACAGTTGCACCTGTTGCTCCTCCCAGCTTTCGCAGCGAGCCCGTACCTAATCGGGTTCCGCAGCCAAAAGCACGAGCGGTAGTCTTCAAACCTACACAAGATTTTAAAGTAATATTACTAATCAGTAAAGGTGTACTTTACTACATAAATATTTAAGTCGCTTTTCGTGTGTGTGATGTGTCCGTGCTAATAACAAGTCGTAAAACTAAATCATCCTTCTCTGTCGTTATCTCAATTTAAATATTTAGGGTGTATGCTGCACGTTTCCTTCAATCTTTCAAGACATTTCATGAATCTTTTTTCACACAGTCCATCTCTCATTTAAAACAACATTTTGTAATACCACAGAACTGTTCAGTCACCGGCGCCATTTATGTCACATCTTCACAAGCTCGATAAGCAGTGCTATTCTCTAAAGGACGCAGCGTTGACACAGCGTTGCAACCGCAGTCTGTCCCCAATATGAAGTTGAAACTAAAACAACTTTATTCTTGGGCATAAAGTTGAAAATCCACTAAAAACCCGGCGGTTTCAGAGTTGCTTGTG
Organism: Agrotis segetum; assembly: GCA_036375495.1. Classification (NCBI taxonomy): domain Eukaryota; kingdom Metazoa; phylum Arthropoda; class Insecta; order Lepidoptera; family Noctuidae; genus Agrotis; species Agrotis segetum. Next base: position 1,995,770 of record JAQSVV010000046.1, read on the forward strand.
TAATCAGCATTAATTCATTCATCATTCATCACTCATTTTAACATAAACGCAAAGTTGTTTTGCGCTTTTACGCCTAAATCAGCAGATAGATGGAAACCTGGAGAAAGATTAACTGTTTTGTAACTATTTCAGCCAAAACCTGGAGCTCTGTATGGGGAGTACAAGTGCCGTTGCGGCTACTTCTGGACTAGTCGCCTGTCTTGGCGCGATAGATACCAGGAATGCAAACGTTGTCATGCACAAGTACGCCCAAAAAATCAGGTATACAAGTATTCTCTTGCCTTTTTACATTATTGTCTACAAAGAAATGATTGAAATCGTCTAAAGCCTCCTCTTCACAATCGGCCATGATGGCCGTGTTTGCCGAACAGAAGGAGACGGCGCTATACTAAGAATCGAAATAGAATTATTTGCATCTTGCTTTCTGGTGTAGCGCCGTCTCCTTCTGTTCGGCAAACACGGCCATCATGGCCGATTGTGAAGAGGAGGCTTTAGATGAGACAGCGGGAGATCAGGCTTAGGGTGCTCCCACATCTATCGACGCAGAATCGGTTTTTTCCGTCGCCCTTTCTCTTTCTGTCGCTTAGAACTGCCATTTGCTAGACCGAGACAGAAAGCATAATGCGATAGAACGCGGCGGAATCCTCGATGCGGCCGCGTGCTGTCGCATTGTCTCGCTCTCGACAGAAAGAGAAAGGGCGACGGAAAAATTCGATTCCGCGTCGATAGATTTGGGAGCCTACTACTTATTTCGTGCAGTACTTAAGTTATTATACGTAAGATCCAAAATAAAAAAACCGGCCAAGTGAGTGTCGGGCCACGCACAGTGTAGGGTTCCGTAGTTGCCCATCAAAATACTTATGCGAACTAACTAAACTGATTCGCTGAATTTAATTTTAAAAAGAAGGATTTTCAAAATCGGTCCAGGAGTCTTAGAGAAATCGGGGAAAATACATAAATAAAAAGATTACGACGAATTTAGAACCTTCTCCTGATTTGAAGTTAGTTAAAAATAGTTGACGATAAAAACCTACGTATCCCCAAAAAACATACCGTAAAAACATACCTAATAAAGCTGTAAAAATAAAGTTGACAAACTTACATTTGCAGTTGATTTATTGTTTCTCCAATACATTTTGTTTAAGAAAAATTTTATCCAAGTACAATTTATAAGTTGGTCGGCTATTACTCGTAAAGTTGTAAAGCCTACTTAGACATGATAATTTTCTTTTAAAATTCGTTATATATACTACTGTTGTGAATTTTTTCACACCCCCAAACACAACCGTTTAGCTGGTAGAGAGGGGGGACACTCGAGTCGAGCAAAATTTAGCATTTTAAAGCTTAATATTTCACAAACGAATTTTTTTATCAAAAATTTTTTAATGGAAACTCTCAATATTTTTTAAAGACCTATTTCATGATACCCCACACAAAGGGGTACGTGAGAAAAAAAAAAACATCCCACTTTACGTGTACAGGAGGTACCCTTAAAAAAAAATATTTTACGAGATTTTATTTTACCACTTTCTTGGCACAACAAATCCGTATATTTACACCAAATTACAGCTCTCTAGTACTGTGCGTCTCTGAGCTAAACTGCGGACAGACGGACGGACGGACGGACATGGCGAAACTATAAGGGTTCCTTGTTGACTACGGAACCCTAAAAAAGGGTCGACGGCTCATTAATTGTGATTATTTGTGAACCACGCGCGCGCCTTGTGGAGCTGTTGGTGTCGACAATCTGACAGGACCCCCAAAGAGGGCAAAAGCCTTCCAGGGTCGGGGGACTGTCTTAGCAGGAAACCGTATTGAAGAAGCACCGTACATTTTAGTCAGTACGAGTCTGAAAGTTCCTCAAAGACTCAGAGGACACTTTTGATTATTTTACCATGTACAAAGACCCCAAAAATATTTTTTAGCTTTTGCCCGCGACTTCGTACGCGGATCCTGTTGATTATGCCAGCGACAACAGAGTCGTCAAAGTCGTTAAAGTTTGAAACTCAACGTACAATGTTCTGTAAAACTAAAATATAAAAAAGGCCACCACGAAGGCTTTCAAGAATTGCACAGTGGTTTGTACCTTAACCACCGCAACGCCAAAAAGTCAGAAGAAAGAGTTGATGTAATGATTCCTCAGAATTAGCTCAGCTGTGCAGTGGGCTACACCATACAACATATTATTCTGTTATAGAATACCTTTTTGAAGCTTTTATCTTACTTGTTGTTTTCGTATCCACAGAGAGAGCTACGTCCTTCGGACTTCAAGCGCGGGGACGACAACGAACGCTTGGATCATCCACAGCATCTGTGTGAGATGTGTAAGCAAGTGGGAGGTTACTGTGGCAGATATAAGTAACATACCTCTAGGTTAATATTTTAGTTATACGGGAAGCGAACACACAGTGTGAACGTTTACATTTAAAACGCGTCTGATTCTACCGTTTCCGATATCTTAGAAATGTAAGTTTGTTGGTTCATTAGGTACTGGTACAGCTTGGCAAATTAGAGTAGAAAACCGGAAGTTGCCACTGTGGTCTCGCTAACTTCGAATTTTTTTTTATATTTTTTCACTTATTACGTTAGTTTTAGGGCACAATAATAAATCTAGCTAACAAACCTGTGTTCTTTGTTTACATCGTATTTCAAAGATTTTAAAACGTTGTCAGCAAACAAAAAGATTAGTTCCGTTTCAAGACGTTCTGGCCAAGCTGTATACAAGCAGTTTGTACCAGAAAGAACACATAGAATATTTCTTATTTCGCTAATACTTCTCCGTGGGATAATTAGGCTGGATTCATTGTCACGCTGTTAGACGATAAACAGTACGCACTTGAAGTCTTGAACAGCTTTTGCACCGTGAAACGAGATTAGTATCGGGCGTTCCGCTGCTGTGAGAATCAGTAAACATGCAAGTACCTATCTTACGGCACGTCTCAACGAGCGACTTCACACTAAAAGCCTTTTACAGACATAACGCAATTCGTTCCGGCGTTCGTTCTGTAAAGGTAGAGCGCGATGCGATCTGACGCCAGCAGTGAGAAAGCACATATGGACATCCATAGATTACAGAGATCGCTTCGCCACATCGTATCGGCGCAACGGATAGCGCTCTATATGGCCCCGTAGAAGCGGTCGAGCGACCTGCGCTTCGGCAGCGCTGGCTATTATTGAACGGCTCAATCGTGCGACTTCGGAACGCAACGACTATATACCCCATATATAATTATCTCCAAACACGGGCGCTCCAATGGCGCCGAAACACGTAACTATAAAACCAGCCTTACTGAATATCACGCGGGCGAACAACGGTTGCTATGCTGTCTTATATGTCTTGTCCACATAAATAACAGCTGTGTATCGCTACTAATGCAATACAGAAGTGTTGCAGGAGTGCTACAGTCACGCGGACTCGACCATCGGCGAAAAGCGTGGTGACTGCATTGGTGCAAGAAGTCATAGCTATAACTCATCACTTTTCTAGCCTTACCCTCACCCGAAAAGTCGAAAAGTCTATTATATATATCTAGTCTATTATTATATATATACCAGCTCTAAGTCTATTTTTCAAACTTTCTCGTATAATGAGCTCTTTATGTTCAAATAAGTTTTCTTTAGAACTGGGATTAAATACAAGATGTATTTCTTCCAGAATGGTTATTTTTTATTACAATAAATAATTTTGACATGTATTTCCAATAATGTGTAAGTATCAATATTTAAAAGGTTTTAACCAATTTCTATGTATGAATTTGTCCAACGTAATTGAAGTTGTGAGTTGTAAAATCGAAGAGTACCTACCTAGAGACGAAAGTTTTTAAGAATATAAAAACATTCTTAAAGTTTTCAGATTTGATAATACATAGGAATAATGTATTCAATTGCTCTATGCCATGCCACTGACCACAGTTTATGGTTCATATTATGGTTGTTAACAATATTGTAAAATCTCAATGAGACTATTAAATGAAAAAAATATGTTTAAATAAGTATTGAAATAAATAAAAGTTATTGATTAAGATTGCATGTGTTTATTTTAAAAAGCGATTAATCTTTACTTTTTTGGACCCGTAATAATTAACATATCTAACAGATTCGTTACAAAAACTAGATAAATACCTGAGCGAAACCCACATGGTATATTAATAAGTACCTATATCCACAGCAGTCTGAATAGTAGGCCTTTGTTGCGGCAGCGTCCTGTGGGACGGGACCGCGACTACGACTGTTAGAACCCCTGTCTATCTAATTGAATTATTATTATTAATATCTGGTTGACCGAGCTTCGCTCGGTTTTAAAATGTCTATATCTTGGGAACCGAGCGCCTTTTCTCGAACCTGGGACCTTATCGGGACCTTATCAAAATATCAAAAAATTCGCTCCATCAGCTCTCACATAGAAAAGGTGCATCATGTTAAAATCTCCGAAATCTAACTACGATGCACCTTTTCTATGTGAGAGCTGATGGAGCGAATTTTTTGATGTTTTTTCTAACTTCTTGTATATTTAAATATAATCAGGATCTCTGAAACGGCTCCAAGGATTTTCATGAAAGTTACAGTTTAGGGGTTTTTCGGCTCAAGGAATTGATTTATCAAGGTCCCAGGTTCGAGAAAAGCTCGATTCCCAAGATATAGACATTTTAAAAACCGAGCGAAGCTCGGTCAACCAGATATTTTAAAATTATATTTGTTATTACCGCAACTCATATATTTATAAAGTTACAACATGTCACTGGCCTGCAAATTGCAAAAAACGTAAAAAAAATTGAATTTCGCGGGCTGGCGTTAGGGTGCTCCCACATCTATCGACGCGGAATCATCGCATTGTCTCGGTCTAGCAAATGGCAGTTCTAAGCGACAGAAAGAGAAAGGGCGACGGAAAAAGCTGATTCCGCGTCGATAGATGTTCTCATCGTTATGCAGAAGCTAGTTTTCCAGCAATGAGAACATTATTTTGATATACCTAATTATTTTTATTTAACAATGTTATTTAGATTCACAGTCATATTACCTTAAAATGCCACAGGTGCTCCCACATCTAACGACGCGGATTCGGATTTTTCCCTCGCCCTTTCTCTTTCTGTCGCTTAAAACTGCCATTTGCTAGACCGAGACAGAAAGCATAATGCGATCGCATGCGACGGAATCTTCAAGGCGGCCGCATGCTATCGCATTGTCTCGCTCTAGCAAATGGCATTTCTAAGCGACAGAAAGAGAAAGGGCGACGGAAAAATCCGAATCCGCGTCGTTAGATGTGGGAGCACCTTTAATCAGCTGTTTTTGACATTTGCTGTCATAAGTGCTGTCAGTGTCACTGTCAGTAAACCGTAAATTTTAGGTTATGTTGTTTATTTTGTTTGCTGTCTCAAAAATTGGTTAAAACATATTTACATTACACAAACCAGTATTTCAAATTCTATACATAGTGATTTTAGTGGAAAAGATGCAGCCTGAACTACACGTTAATCCAAATATATACATGAGGCCTTTCCCTCGCTTTGATCGTCCCATGGTTATTGGTTACATTGGTCTTGAGAACCTGAAGTATGCACGTCGTATTAGTAATGATAGAGTAAATTTTGACTTGAATTTACATTTAGACCAGGTAATACGTAAACCGGAAGACCTGGACGTAAAGCTAAAGGATCTGCTTCAGTTCTTGTTGGAGCATGAACGTCGCTTGAATTTTCCACTAGAGAACACTTTAGAAAAGGCAAAATTCTTTTGCTACCGCGGTCTTATGACTTGCGTGGCTTGCACACCATATGAGAACCAGGAGCCATGGAAAATTGTTGCTATTCTGTTTAAAGGCACCATCTATCTGTGTGCAAGAGATACAGAAGAGAAACTGAAGAGAAGACGAAATATGACAGAAAGGGATAAACAGTTTACTTCTTGGGGCTATAAGTTTGAACAGTACCTTTTATCTGGTAAGCCTCTATTAAGAAAAATTTAAGTTTTTCTAAGTAAAATATCTAGCTTTTGCCCATGGCTTCATTTGTTTCTTCTCTTTAGCCTATAACAGTCTCCAGGATCTCATCTATCGCTGTGCCAAAATTCATCACAATGAGGCCAGCAGTTAAGACATCCAAGTGCAACACAATTATAAGGAAACTGCTAGTAAAAGTTGTAGCTGTAATACTACAAAACAAAAAAATAGAGATCCGTTTAAAATTACAGATGAACCAGACTCTGAACCAAATCCTGATGTTCCTGTGGATGAGAACGAAGAATTCTCATTAGTTTTCACAACACAACTAAACCGCCATACAATAGTCTACGGTGCTGAAATGGATGGTATAAGATGTGATAAGGTAGCTGTTTCCAAACCTCCTTTGGAACTAGGACCAGAAGCTATAGTTAAATATTTGGCTACTAAAGAATTTATAGAACTGAAGACCAATAGACACATAGAACATCCTAAACAAGAGACCAGCTTTAGGTATGTGAATCTACTAGCACTTTGCCCGCGACTTCGTCTGCGCGTGTTTCTAATTTCGAACTCAGTGAATTTAATTCCCGCTCACCCTCCTTATAAGAAAATCTAAAAACTCAATACAAACAAACAATCAATCATATTAGACAAACTGATTTTTCGATTTTCACCCCGTTAGGGGTTGATTTATGAAATATAAATAAAAATACGTATCCTTTATTCGATTGAGAGATAATTAATAAGTCAAGTTTTGAGTTTATCGAAGCAAGCAATAAAATCCTTCCTCTAAAACTTTATCATCCCTTTTCACCAATTTAGGGAGTGATTTTCGGAAAACCTAAAAATGAAGGGTAGTTTTTAAAAACGTTATAATGCCCATCTTTTTTATTTACATAAACTGATATTCGTACCAAGTTTCAAGTTTATAAACCCAAGAAATAAGATTTTACATACAAAGGTTTTCACCCCTTTTCACCCCCTTAGAGGGAGATTTTCGCAAAATCCTTTCATAATACTCATCTACATTATAAATTGTAACTACCATCCAAAATTCAGGTTTCTACGTTCAGTGGTTTAATATCCTCCCCTTAAAACTTGAATACCCCTTTTCACCAACTTGGGGGGTGATTTTCGAAAAATCCAAAAACACGTGTTTGATTAATTCTTATGTAGTATATAAATACTGATTTTCAAATTCATCAGCTCACGCGTTATGATTTTCCCATACAAACTTTAACAACCCCTAGAATACCAATGGAGGGTAGTTTTAAAAAAATAGTGTTGCTAATCTTATTTATTTACTAATGTTCTTATTCGTGGTAAGTTTCAAGTTTATAAACCCAAGGAATAAGATTTTTCATACAAAAGTTTTCACCCCTTTTCACCCCCTTAGAGGAGGATTTTCGCAAAATCCCGTCTTATTGCCAATCTACATGGTAGACTGCAAATGCTGTCCAAAATTCAAGTTTCTGCGTTAAGCGGTTTCGGCTGTAGTCGTGTCAAAAGAAAAACCCCTGTTCTTTTATATATATAGATAATAATACTAAGTGACAGTTACTAATGTAGGTACTTTTATTTGAAGTCCTGAGCACAACAAGCAATTTCAATCTGTTAAAATTAATATCGGGTGACTTTCCTCATTTGTTTTCCCCATGTAGTAACCTTATTCTGAATTTCTGATATAGTATGTTGATTAAATTTTAAGTGGCTGTGACATCCATTTGTTCCATTCTTACCTAATCGTTTCAAGTTTTACATGGCAATAGCTTAATTTATTATTGGGCGCACACTTGCAGTAAAACCCATTAATTTTGCTAACATGAATGTTTACCCGGGTCGATGGCGCGTTGTGTTCCACGCGCGCCTGATAGAGTGTCAGCATTATGACGGGGATGCAGTATGAGTCTGACAGTCCCTACTGCTCTGCCCTGGGTGTGAGGACTAATTTGATGACAAAAAAAATGAATGTTTATAATGGATGTTAGAGTCATAGCATTACCCCTTGATCAAACGAGTAGTTCAACCCAGACTTATACTGACTAAAATGTCATCCCCTTAGTGTGAATTCCTGTTTGTATTTCCCTAATCTTGCAGACGGTTCAAGTCAAAGAAATGGTGGTGTCAATCATTCCTTGCTGGAGTAGACACAATATTATGTGGATACAGAAATGACGATGGCATTGTAGAAGAATTGAAAACATGGAACATTAAAGATTTAGTCAAAATGTCCCGCGTAAGTTGTTTCTTTATGATAAACAAGCATATTAATCATTTATGGACTGATCTTATAAATTAAGCTCCTCAGATCAAAGAAATAGGCAGATAGAGCGCTCAGAACACGCCAGTGGGTCCACCAAGTTAATACAAAATCAAAATCGAATACAAAGTCGCGACAGTACCAAGCTACGCATCGTACCAAGCTGCGCGTCGTTGATGATTTTTTCCAAAATATCTCGTTATCTTTAACCATCGTAAAAGTTGTTCTCAAAAACAAAGAAAACATTATGGAATGTAATTCTATTTGATTTTGTATTAACTTTGGTGGAGACACTCGCGTGTTCTGAGCGTTCTATCTGCCTATTTCTTTGATCTGAGTTAAACTCAATATCATTTGTTATATTATGAACCTATGCTGTGCCACCACAGGGCATAAACCTCCCACTATTATATTGCAATAAGTACCTAATTTTTTTAACAATAAAATTCTTTTTTATTTTTCAGAGATTTTGGAATCCAGATGTCTGCTTCAACTTCTTAGATAATTTTTTGATTTATGTGAAGCGATGTTTGGCAAGAGAGATAAAATACAAACATGGAGAGAAGGCATTAAACAGACTTCAAGAATTGCCAATGATAAGTATGCTGTTTGAATGGAGCCCTGGCATGCCAGTCCAGGTGGCACATAACTATTCCCATCAAGATGATCCTATACTAATGCCATGGTTTACAGATAATTATGGTAAAGTAACTACTAATTCAACCCTCTAGAGTTGATTATCGCCATGTGCTACAGGACGGTCGTATCATGTCACATGATGAACGTACGCCGCATGATATCTGAAGGTGTCACCTACCTGGCACTGACTTATAAATCAAGCTAGAATATGGGCTCATTGAGCTAGCTTTAAAATTTAATTCTAAGCTAGCTCAAATTTATTTATTCACAAAATTAACTCAAACTCAGAAAGAATCTGAAAGAAAACAGATCTTCGCTTGGTGCTCTGGTTTTGGAAATACACATGGGGTCAAGCTAGGGAAATTGAGTCCAGCTCGGCCACAAATATGTATACTCGTATCATTTTTGAACTATTGACCGACAAATTCTGAGATTTGGGTACAAAAATTCAACTAAATTCTTGCGTGATCAAAATTAAAATCTCTGATGGGGCCTTAACCAGTGTCAGTGACACTATCTTCCTTACGGAGTCGATAGGCGGCGACCTGTCGTGGCCATGCTGCGGGGTGAGACGGAGTGGGTGCCTCTTTCTGCGAAACAGACATGTTAGCTAAGGAGGAGGCGAGAAGCGTGAGAGAGGAAAGCATCCACCTGATGACCCTGCTGCCGCGGGAAACGCCCACGGCAACCCACGTCGCCAGACGATTACCGGCCACTGTAGGGGTCGTCCGATCATGTACCATGCCCTGGTCGACGCTGACGGCGCGTTGTGTTCCACGCGCGCCTTAAAGAGCTGTTAGCAATCTGACGGGGCTCCTGAGAGGGCCAAAGCTTACCGGAGTCGTGAGACTACCTCATCAGGTTACCGTGATCCTGGAACGTAAAACACTGCACTTGGCAATCAAGGTTTCTAATACAGTTGTCATGCAGAGCACTGGTGTTGTATTCTGTGGTGTGGTATGCAATGAAATTGTAATGTTAATCTTTATCAGGTTGTGATTTTAATTACGAATAGTTTCTTAGATAATATTAAAGAATATGTAGTCTAATATAATTATGTAAATAATTTGAAGATACGGCGCAGTCGGTGAGCGATCGACTACTGCGCAGCGTGTCGTGAGATCGATCCCCGCACGGAACAAATATTTGTATGATATATGTGAGTTTCTATGTTTTTAAACGAACCCACAATAGAGCAGAAATTCTTAATAGTGTGGCGCAATTTCAAAAAAATATATAATCAGAAAATCCTTGAAATTATGATATGCAAAATATTTAATTGACACTTTTATGTCTGATCCCAATCTTTGACCTCCGATGATCGGAGGTCTTATCATCTTTTTTCCCGAGGGCGAGGCTAGTGCCGGATCCTGCATCCAATCCTGGATCTATTTCTTGGAATCAATACTAAATATTTTACATACAATTAGACTGTTTATTTTTGCACTTCTATACAGGGTACCATAACTTTTAGCTGAAGAAAAAATAGAGTATTAATAAAAAAAATGGCATTTACTATCATACCATTTATTATCACTGCATAGCAAATGGTGTAAATCAACATCCATAAAAGACTAATCAACAACATGGATATCTTCACTTACAACTAGATATGCTTAATATAGCTATTATGTATTATCATACATTCATAAAAAATATTTAGAAAATAAAAACAATAATTAACAGAACAACAAAGTTGTAATAAAATAAAATGGTGTCATGTATTAATACGTGTCAACCAATGTTAATGCTGTATTTAAATAACAATGATTTATTTTAGAAAAAAACCTCTACTTCAATGGACTTGGTACTTTTTATGAAAACATTTTAAATTTTAACAAAAATTCCTAAAAGAAATCATAGTTATCAAAATTAAAATTAAACCATCTAATATAATGTATTATTTTTAACAATTATGTTTAAAACAAAAATGTTATTACAAATCTTGAATTTCATTAAAGTATATTTTGAATTTCAGTAAATACATAAATTTTATAAGTTCTGAAAAATATGTTTGGATTGGAAAAATATTGAATTCGTCATCAATTTAGTAAAAATAATTTAACACTAAGTCTTATTTTGTTGTGTCGTTAGAATTAAGACATCGAATACAAATAATAACTATCTACAGGTACACATTAATATTTAAACAAATAACTCCTATTCTTAAAAACATTGATTATATTTTTTTTGTTAGAAATTGGTTTTTAAAATGTGTTCGAAAAGGTGAATGAATTACCATTTAATCCATTATCCATTGCAATAATATCCAAATCATGTGGGGTTTTAATGTATTAAAGTATTATTTGTTAGTTAATCCAATTTAAGTATTTTTATACATTCAACAACTATTCTTCAGAAGTAACGCTTGAACTGGCGAAAACCGCCCTTTTTGCTACGAAATAAAAGTGCTGTCTTTGTGAAAGTGATTGTTTTATGTTGATTTGGTAATGTTTTGCAATGAAATGGTTTTCAATGGTTTCGTACATGTTCGAGAGTTATTAAATGGATTGAAGATGTGCTAACGACCATCAGCGTAAGAGCTAACACATCCCAAAAAAGGAATGCTATAACTTCAATATTTAACAGTTTTGCAAACTCAGTGTGACGCTATTACGCTTTCAGTAAAGTTTAAAGAATGTGTATCACGACATAATGATTAACATTTTATTTTAATACGAACAAGTCTCAGTATCCAAATCTCAAACAATGTGCACGAAAGAATAGTAAAATTAAATATAATTTATATAGTGAATATTTCCGGGATATTGATTTCATTTTACTTGTGAGGAAATGAAAATATAGACACGAAATTATTTTTACATTAAATCCACATTCTTGATTATTGTAGATCGATCGAGTTATTCGTCAATATGCCTAATTTTAACATAATTGGTATATGGTTTATTATACAAGATACATCGGTGTGGGCATTTCGTTTAAAGTGATGTTAATCAACGTCTTACGCGATTAGACTTAGAATATTATATACATAACTTGCAAAATACATTGCAATTCCGACGGAATAATATATTTCTTATAAATCGGGTACATAAACAGAGCAAATATAAAAGTTAGTTTAAGATACAAGAGATGCGAATTGATTCACAACACACAATGAGAAGACAATTATTACCATACTATAAACACATATTAATTCTCTTTCATTACACATTGTCATTTTGAAGTGCATATTTATAATCTGACATCACATCTATATAATCACTAAAATTAGGTGTTTGATGAATGTGAATTAATTTAGATGTTGGCGATACATTTAGAAACAATTAGAAATGGAATAAACATTGAAAATATGTACAAAGTGCTTGAATGTGTTAACTCTTAACTTACGAGAGACGAGCCTTAACGAAATGTACAACTTAACAGTAATTAGGTACTAGACGATTTTGGTAAGTTGTACCAAATTGGAATAACACTGATCTGATCACTGAGGTTATTCGTTGTGTAGTGTTCCTCGAGACGAAGTGATCACGACAAGTTATTTTTTGTGTTGAAAATATTCTACAAACTTTAAACAGTCTTCGGTTTCACTTACATATACCTAGGTATATCCCTGTCGAATCAGTGTGTTTTGTACTAGCGTTATAACAAACCAACTACTAAGCTTTTAAAGGACATTTTACTATAGCATTCGTTATTGAGGCACAGGTTGAGGAAATTAATTGAAATATTATTTCTTTTACACGGTAATGAAAACAGTGCATCGTTGAAATAATACGTATGCCAAACACAACAATTTCGCTAGGCCTTCAAGTTTTGAACTTTAAAAGTGAGAAGCCGGTCTTATGGCGCTCATATGAATTACTGGTTAATTGATTTGTTAAATGTGAATAATTTATAAATGAATATATTTCGCAAGATACACATTAAAATACATTAACTGTAGATTATATTTGATATCTCAGACCAAATATAATTTTCGTTTATAGATTTTTCATTTTAATATTCATAAGTTATTTTACACAATATGATACTCTAATAATTAAGAAAAACAATGTAGTGAAAATTGTAAAATTAGAGTCAAAAGGCGGAAGAATTAAAATAACCTAACTACAATGTGATTTCATGATCAAATAACTAATTTTAATAATCTGTAGTTTTATTTTCACTACTCGCGTTTCTTTTTTTAAATCGTTCGGTCTATGGATGCGACCGGCTTCGTTACTAATGAAATAATAGTAATATTCCGCCTTACAAGCTCACTGCAACCATATTGGCAGGTTCAACTCCCTCCGCATTTAATGCGATCAATGTAAATTTAGTATATCAGTAAAACTCCTATGTGATAATAAAATATATTAAATCTTTGTGCTAACTTACAATAAATTCATTTTTCATAAACTATATACTATTTTATCATTTTTCTTATGAAAAACCAATTCTAATTTACTAAGCGCGCTTGGCACGCTGCATTGGTCTGGTTCAACACTATAACTACATACATCAGCTACTGCCGCAAGATGTTGGTGATGGAACTGGTCAGCTAGTATCACTATTGACTGTATCTCACTACTTCATATAAAATGGGTATCAAAACTTCGATGTTTTCTTGTGATAACAATGAGCGCAGAGCCTCTACCATTAGTCGTCATTACGATACTCGATTGCCGCATTTGGCGCTCTCATTGGTTGAGAGTTCATACAATCTTAGAGCGGGCCAATGAGAGCGACAAACGCGGTTGATATCGAGGAGCGAGTATCGTAATGACAACTCATGGTGTGGGTACAGATATTGTCACGAGGCACATACCACCTTCTTCTTAAACTTATGTAACATTTCAAGCAGAACATCTGTTTCACAACAAAACTTATAGCTTAAGTTCTAAGGAGCGCGCATGTCATACACTTCACAAATAGAAGATATTAAACAAATACATTTTTTTGTCCGAAGACCTGCAAGAACTACTAAAATCAATCTAATTGAATACATTACAGACTTTATACATAACATTAAAAGCAATTATCATATAGCAAGCTTACAAGAATGTACTAACAAAATTATATTTTGGCTTGAAATTCATATAAAAAAGATCAATAACATTGATTATCTAATTATTATTTACACTGATGAATGTTAAGCTCAATTTGTAACACACATATTGAACTTTTTACTTAAGGTTTGTTTGCCGGTGGTATATGCCTAATATTGTAATAACGTATACAGTCGGTAAACACTAAAATTATCAATACAGCTTTCCTAAACCTAGCTAGTACAAATAACAATAATTACGTATCTACCGACAGTGCGTGTCTTTGTATATAATTTGTCAATTTCACATCAGGCTGAACGTCTAGTCTTCGTTATTGATTTAATATTTAAAGTTGGATCTTCATCTTATGTAAAAATATATATATTTATTATATATTATATGGTCCGATGCATCACACGCATTCTGCGCATGTCGACACCTGTGCCGCGGGTCAACGCGCAATAATCACATTCAAGTTAATATAAAATAACAAATGATTGCAGAAATAATAATGATTCAACTATAATTCCATCAATGTTATGTCAAACATGCCAATTTATTGGGCTAAGATAACAGCAACATACACGTCTGTAACTTAAAGCTCATAGAGTATGTTCACTTTGAAATACTTCTCCAATTATATTGTCAAATATTTTGGCAAAAGATACTTTGCCATTAATTTCTTGGTGGCTTAACGAATAGGCAACATAGACAAAGCCGTAACACAAAATATTTAGAGTTTTGCTTTTGCTTACTCTAATAATTGATGTCATATAGCTTTTATTATTATCACAATAGTAAAGTGCATTGATTATTGACTCAATTTTTGGGAGTGTGCGATCCGAATTTAAACTAGGTATGCACAACTTAGCACTTGCCTTCACTGAAGGCATACAAAATTATTGTACTCTGTAGATATCCAATTTATCGGTATCTGTACAAACAAATCGAAACTTATATTATTATAGTACATATATACAAGTGGTGTTATCGTACCGGCACGGCTGACTAGAGGTCGACGTAGGGCGCGGGGTCCATCTTGTCCAGGTCGGCCAGCAGCGCGGGCGTGAGCGGCTCGGCCAGCAGCTCCTCGCGCAGCATGTCGTGCAGCGGCGACGACGCCAGCGCCGCGCTGTCCACCACGCTGTCGTGCAGCGCCGCGCCGCACACTGAGTTGCCGTTGATCAGGAAGTCTCTGTTGCTGTAGCTGAACACGCTCCTGTCCTCCGCGAACTGAGGAGTCGACGGCACGGATTTCGAAGATATGCCGTTCGATACGTTGGAGTAATTTTCTGCGGTGAACAGCTCCCTAGAGCGGCGAGAATCTATCTGCAAGTTAGGCGCGGCGCGTTTGTAAGGGAGCGGTGTACTCGGGACCGATCGTGATGTGTAGTATTTATTTTTTTCTGTAACTAATTCCGATAAATCAAACTCAATACTATTCGCTCGTTTGAGGAAGTCTTCCACGTTGTCAGCGGCGGCGCTGTCGTTAGTGAACGATTGGTTGAACTGATTGCTTCTCTCCAGCAAATCGTCACCACTCGGTATAATCGAAGTCAATTGCTCATCCGAAAGTATCTGATGTTCGGGGAGGGGGTCACAACCATTGCTCAGAGTGTCATTAGAGGTGAGAATACTTTGTGTGGCGCTGGTACTGAGCACGTCGTTACTGCTGTCGATGGCGTCGTATATTTTGTCGAGCGTTTCTCGATTAAGCCCAGCTTTTGATATGTCACAAGCGTCGGCGAGAGATCCGAAGTCACAAAACTCATTGGGGACGGGTGTCGGGGGTACAGATCCTACTGGAGTGTTATTATAACTCAATAGTCCCATATTTCCTATGCCCTGCTTCAGTGGTACTGATTGTGATCTAAACGTGTCGGGCCCAGATCTATACACTTGTGATTCTTGGAAAAACTGACTAACTTCACTCGACAAAGGATCAGCAGATAATGGTTGGTCTCCATTCATGTGATCTCGAAAAGGTGCGTTGGGTAAAAAATTCAAACAAAGATTATTGGATCCATTAGACATTCCGGAGGGACACGACGTGTACATATGATTTTTATATTGTGTAAGTATGTTGGGCGAGGGCGGAGCGGAGATCGGCTGGCAGTACTTGACGGGACCGCAGAGTTGTGCTTTGCTCATAAACTTTTGATCATTGGGTATAGCAAACTGTTTGGAGCAGGGGTCCGCCACGCCGAGGGACAGAGGGTTCCGCCGTTTCCGTCCATTATGCTTGGGTATCGGTCGTGGACACAGTCGCGAGCGCGGCACCGGGGTGTTCCTCGGACTCACGAAAGGACTAGCAGCAGTGCTGTGCGAGTGCGATATGGGAGACGTCTGTAGTGAACCTCCAACTATTATTTGTTTATTTACTTTAGTTGGACTCTGACCTCTCTGTCCGAATCCCAGTGGTGACTTGGAATGAAAGTTTCCTGGCGAATGGCACCCATCAGAAATTGGTACAAACTCATATTGTTGTGTTCTGGTTGTTGGACTCTGCGGTTCATTGTGACAATGTCCATTATACAGATGTGGCCCTCCAGTGTTGCCAGGCATTTGATTGGATGCAGTATCATTGGTATATGATAAAGATGTGCCATTTTGGTTTGGAATCGTATTATTGTGCTTGTTGCTGTTCATAGCAGTTTGGTTGGTAATGGCTGGTCCATTCATATCTGGTTCATTTGTGGCAAGCGGTCTAAAGGCGCCTTCAGAAATAGTAGTCTTCATAGGCGGAGGCTCGTGTGAGTTCTCCATAGAACATTGTGACTCCGGGATAGTTTGCATATTTTGTGAACTAGACCCACTTTGATTCTTCAAGTTTTTGGCTAATAACTCTCTGAGCTGTGATATCTTTTCATTTTTGCCCTGACTATGGTCGTCGTGTGGGTCCTGGCCTCGTTCTAAAAAAGCAGCGGCGTCATCAGACGTGCTGGCGCTCGCTTGGGCTTGTTGTTGCTGCTGCGCCTGATTAGCGCGATGGTGGAAATACTGCAGTAACTCCTCTTCGTGCTCCTGACTGTTACCCTCGTTCAAATAATCGTCTAAATCATGCTTATCGATGTTACATATGCTTATCACACGTTCCCTGTTGAGAATTTCTGAATGTTTCTCTTCACAGATCATTCCCGTTTTGATATTAATCCCATCTAACCCACAACACGAATCAGGCGTCACGGTTCGCTCGGGCGATCCCGCGCGATCCGGCGAGGGTCCACTGGCTCGGCCGCTGCTCCGTTTCCTTAGTTTGTTGCGCAGCATTTCAGACTTAGACGTCGGAGCCTTCACCGACCGTGTGGGACTCGCCGCCTCCTGTTCCTCCCGGGCCAGCGCCGCGGCGGTGCTTTTGGACCGGCTCGTTAAGTTTTTTGGATCCTCTAAAAAAGCAACCTCGGGACGAACGGGAGCATCTGCGGGAGCGGGCGCGGACACAGCGGCGGGAGCGGGCGCGGGCGCGGGCGGGGCGGGGGGCTGGGCCGCCAACGTCTGGCGCGCCGCCGCCAGCTTGCCGCCCAGGATCTCGGCGGCGCGCATCTTCTTGGGCAGGTACTCGGTGCGCGGGAAGTCGTCGGGCGCGGGCGCGGGCGGCGCGCGCGGGCTGGCGGCGCGCGTCTCGCTGTGGTAGGCCTCCAGGATGAGCTTCTTGCCGGGCAGCGGCAGGCGCGGCGGCGGCTCGGGCGGCCGGCGGCGCGCCCACTCCGTGCGCTCGGTGGACAGGTCCAGCGACGCGTCGCTGCTGAGGTTGATGGGCAGGTTGTGCGCGGCGTCGGGCGGGCGCGTGAGGTCGCGCGGCGCGTACGTGGGCTCGAAGGCGTACGGGTCGCGGTAGTCGTGCAGCGGCAGCAGCGGCGCGGGCGGCGGCGGCGGCGGGTGCGCGCGCGGCGGCACGGAGTACGGCATGGGCGGGCGCGGGTCGTACACGGGCGGGTAGGGCGGCTGCGGGTAGCCGTAGCTCATGTCGGGCGCGGGCTCGCTCTCGTGTTTCATGGGCTGGTGGTGGCCCGCGTACGAAGTGGACGGAGGGGACTCTCCCGCCACTTCTTGGCCTTTGTTCTTTTTAGGCCGTCCAGGAGTTCCTTGTGTCTGTTGAATATTTAACAGGTAAAATGAGCCTCTCACTAATAAACTTCGACCTTACCTCATTAGAACACACTATTAGTACTTATATTACAACTTACCTGTATTTTTCGTTTTAGATGTTTTATTAACTGTCGACTTGTTGTGTCATCTGCAGGTGCTGAAAGGAAACAAATAAAAACAATTTTACACGGATGTTTTTCAAGTCGGCATGAAATCACTTTCGAAAATGTCATTTTCTACTACATTTTTTAACATGATTAACTTCAACAGTCTTTGCTGGGATCAAACTGGCAGATGGCAAAGCCATAGTAGCCCACTTGACTGCAGTGCGATAAAGAAACAACCACATATCCATTCATCTTCACATACTTTCGTATTTAAAATACACAGTAATAAGATGTAAAGAGAGTTTACATCATCATCAGTCGAGAGACAACCTTTGATAAACATAAGATTCCCCCTTAGGAAACCTTGCATACATTCGTTGCCTGCGACTCTAGTTCACGCTTTTAAGATAATGAATATGTGTCGTACCGTGTGTCTGCGCAAGCGGCGGCGGCGGCGACGCGCTGGCGGGTCCGGGCGCGGCGTGCTGCGTGCCCGCCGACATCAAGTGCCGGGACAGCTCCGATATACTCGAAAATTTCATGCCTGCAACAACACACACATTCATAACCACAAAAACAAAAAAAGGGTAATCTGGTGTTTGGTGTTTGTACCTATTGTATTTTTATTCACGAATAATATGTCAAACTAATGGAATATGTTGTTTATTTCGATGCGTTGTACCACACTATTAAAATTTACTACCTTTTTTTTTCTTATGAAAGAAAAATCCGATCCGCGGGCAGGATTCGAACCTGCGGCCTTCGAATTCAGTACATCCGACGCTCATTTCCAACCGAGCCACCGAGGATCTTACCTGCCGCGGCGAATTCTTCCTTCCATTTCTAACGTCTCATGGTGACGTTGGAAATGAGCGTCGGATGTACTGAATCTGAAGGCCGCAGGTTCGAATCTGACCGCGGATCGGATTTTTCTTTCCTAAGAAAATCTTTGAATTTCGCTACGCATGCGTTAATGCGTTTAATATTTATAAAATATTTACTACCGTTGTCCCAAATGTAAATAATTTTCTTTCTGTTAAAAGTGCAGACAATATTACCAACCTAATTTTGTTTCGGCCCAATCACAAACTATCCTCTCCGTTTCTCTTGATGCCGCAGTAGGTTCCTGAAAAAAAAAATAACGACTGTAAGAAACTAAAACCAAACTTTATTAGAATCTGAACTAATCAAGTTTTGCAACCAAAAACCCAATTCCACACAGAGCTCAAAATGCAAAAAATATTTTTTTGAATTTTTCGTTACAAATGGTACAAGTGATTGGTTACAAATGTTTGCTTAAAAATCAACTTAAAATACACGTAGCTTAAGTCAATAATCGAATAAGTAAATTACGTGAGATTATGTTTTATTATTCAAAAACATACCTTAGATGCTTCACCCAAGTCAGGTAATTGCGGCACTTCTAGCTTGATCTTTTTCCTTAGGCCCGCGTAGCAATATCTAGAATACAAAAAAAAAACCATAGTTAAGTCCCAGGATTCAAGTAGATTTTTAATTGTCTATGAAAACATTATAACGATTCTTTCTTTCTATTTGCACACCAACCAACTTCCGCCGTCCCAATTTTTTTCTTCCGATACAATGAAAGGATCCTTACATGAAACAGAGCCAAATGGCATACAAAAAAAATATTTGGCCAGTTTTACCCAATAATAAGAACCGAGCAGTGGGTGAAACCGCAGGCAGGGAACAGTAAGGGTTACACCACATCTGGCAGTACGGAATCGCCTTTTTCCGTCGCCCTTTCGGTCGGACTACCGAAACAATGCGACAGCACCCGGCCGCCTCGCGGATTCCGCCGCGTGCTATCGCATTATGCATTCTGTCTCGGTCTGGCAAATGGCAGTTCTAAGCGACAGAAAGAGAAAGGGCAACGGAAAAAGGCGATTCCGTGCTGCCAGCTAAGGCTCAACCCTAAGTTACTTATAAGGTCGCTACCAGACAGACAGAAAGGTTTGGCAGAGATGTTAAGGTACACCCACATTTTTTAAAGTTATGTTTTTTTTTTTTGTTGTCTATACACATAAAGTTGAACCTAACCCGGAACATCTTTCCAGATCTGGCTGGTTGTATGTGTGGTTGCAAATGTTTTTAAACGCATATCCACGAAACAGGCAAAATATTATTTTTAATAAAATCGTAATGTAAGTGCATTACGTACCTCTGTTTACACCATTCTGGGATACAAGCATAATATTAAAATGTTTACATTTCCTAGCGGACTTTCCTCATCTACCATAGAGTAGGAACGTTTTTTTTATAGCTATGGTTAGATTTATTTATACTGAGTTATTTATTTTCATTACGTATCTCTTAATGGGTGACACGTGTATCGTGATTTATAGATATATATTGCACATAATATGTACATAGCTATATCGCTAGGACGTTCTTGTTTAACAGGGGTTTGATTAAATCTTGTAATTACAAACCATGAAGGATCACATGGTAGATAATTTGGAAAGCGAAATAAGAAAGTTGTTATTTTTAAACATCAGTTGTTGTTAGCGGTTTCACGTTTAACCCAATAATTATTCCCATGGGAACGTGATACACGGGTAATATCAGTATCCTGTGTTACTTCAGACTATAAACTATCTCTGAGCCACATTTCATCAAGATTCGTTTAGCAGTTTCGATGTAGTAATTGAGAACAAACATCCAAAACGTTCGTATCTAACTTAATCATGGATTTTAAATAAAAAATATTTCTGTTTTTGTATTGTTGCTTGCAATGGATAAACTTAAAAAAATAGTAAAGTGTGCTAGATATCAGGAAAGTTCCTGATATTTATGTTACAATAAATGCTGTGATTTATTTAACGAAAAAGTTTAAGAAAAAAAAAAAAAACCACTAATGATTACATCATTCTCATAACATCAGAATATCAATAATCAATATCAAAATAATGTCAATCTAAATGAAGTTCATGAATGATTCTTACTACGTACGTTTTATTAGTTTGTTCAAATTTTCATGTAATAAAAAAATATCAGTGTTTCATTGTACAATTCGTACGCAGCTTCTATTCCACGTGTGAGTAGTAAACATCTGATAATAATTATGCTCTGACGTCACTCAGTGATATTAGACGAGGTCGTTGACTTTACCTACTTTGTAAAGCATACAGTTCTCTAGTTAATAAGTACACATTGTTCGCCTTTATGTATAAACAATATTACACCTAGACCTTGAACTTTATAAGAGAAAACTAGTATTTGCGCGTTGCGCGAGCTGCAAGCAGCTCGCGGGGTCGTGTTTTGAAAAGTATTTCTTAATTAGAATTTTTTGCAGTCACCATTTTAGATTTTGATTTTGACCTTACTATCGGCTTTAGCATCCTCGAAAACCATGAAAACGACTCCCATGATGAACAATTCGAAAATGATCGCAGTCGCCATCTTGGATTTTGATTTTGACTTCACTATCAGCTTTATTACCCTCGAAAACCATGAAAACGACATCCATGATGATATCTTTGAATTTTTTGCTGTCGCCATCTTGGATTTTGATTTTGACTTCACTATCAGCTTTATTACCCTCGAAAACCATGAAAACGACATCCATGATGATATCTTTGAATTTTTTGCTGTCGCCATCTTGGATTTTGATTTTGATCTCAGTATCGGCTTTAGCACCCTCGAAAACCCTGAAAACGACTCCCGTGATGAACAATTCGAAAATGATCGCAGCCGCCATCTTGGATTTTGATTTTGACTTCACTATCAGCTTTATTACCCTCGAAAACCATAAAAACGACATCCATGATGATATCTTTGAATTTTTTGCTGTCGCCAGCTTGGATTTTGATTTTGACCTCACTATCGGCTTTAGCATCCTCGAAAACCATGAAAACGACTCCCATGATGAACAATTCGAAAATGATCGCAGTCGCCATCTTGGATTTTGATTTTGACTTCACTATCAGCTTTATTACCCTCGAAAACCATGAAAACGACATCCATGATGATATCTTTGAATTTTTTGCTGTCGCCATCTTGGATTTTGATTTTGACCTCACTATCGGCTTTAGCATCCTCGAAAACCATGAAAACGACTCCCATGATGAACAATTCGAAAATGATCGCAGTCGCCATCTTGGATTTTGATTTTGACTTCACTATCAGCTTTATTACCCTCGAAAACCATGAAAACGACATCTTTGAATTTTTTGGTGTCGCCATCTTGGATTTTGATTTTGACCTCACCATCGGCTTTAGCATCCTCGAAAACCATGACAATGACTCCCATGATGAACAATTCGAAAATGATCGCAGCCGCCATCTTGGATTTTGATTTTGACTTCACTATCGTCTTTATTACCCTCGAAAACCATGAAAACGACATCCATGATGATATCTTTGAATTTTTTGGTGTCGCCATCTTGGATTTTGATTTTGACCTCACTATCGGCTTTAGCATCCTCGAAAACCATGAAAACGACTCCCATGATGAACAATTCGAAAATGATCACAGCCGCCATCTTGGATTTTGATTTTGACTTCACTATCATGCTTATTACCCTCGAAAACCATGAAAACGACATCCATGATGATATCTTTGAATTTTTTGCTGTCGCCATCTTGGATTTTGATTTTGACCTCACTATCGGCTTTAGCACCCTCGAAAACCCTGAAAACGACTTCCATGATGAACAATTCGAAAATGATCGCAGCCGCCATCTTGGATTTTGATTTTGACCTCACTATCGGCTTTAGCATCCTCGAAAACCACGAAAACGACTCCCATGATGAACAATTCGAAAATGATCACAGCTGCCATCTTGGATTTTGATTTTGACTTCACTATCATCTTTATTACCCTCGAAAACCATGAAAACGACATCCATGATGATATCTTTGAATTTTTTGCTGTCGCCATCTTTGATTTTGATTTTGACCTCACTATCGGCTTTAGCATCCTCGAAAACCATGAAAACGACTCCCATGATGAACAATTCGAAAATGATCACAGCCGCCATCTTGGATTTTGATTTTGACTTCACTATCATCTTTATTACCCTCGAAAACCATGAAAACGACATCCATGATGATATCTTTGAATTTTTTGGTGTCGCCATCTTGGATTTTGATTTTGACCTCACTATCGGCTTTAGCATCCTCGAAAACCACGAAAACGACTCCCATGATGAACAATTCGAAAATGATCACAGCTGCCATCTTGGATTTTGATTTTGACTTAACTATCATCTTTATTACCCTCGAATACCATGAAAACGACATCCATGATGATATCTTTGAATTTTTTGCTGTCGCCATCTTTGACTTTGATTTTGACCTCACTATCGGCTTTAGCATCCTCGAAAACCATGAAAACGACTCCCATGATGAACAATTCGAAAATGATCGCAGTCGCCATCTTGGATTTTGATTTTGACTTCACTATCAGCTTTATTACCCTCGAAAATCATGAAAATGACATCTTTGAATTTTTTGGTGTCGCCATCTTGGATTTTGATTTTGACCTCACTATCGGCTTTAGCATCCTCGAAAACCATGAAAACGACTCCCATGATGAACAATTCGAAAATGATCACAGCCGCCATCTTGGATTTTGATTTTGACTTCACTATCATCTTTATTACCCTCGAAAACCATGAAAACGACATCCATGATGATGTCTTTGATTTTTTTGCTGTCGCCATCTTTGATTTTGATTTTGACCTCACTATCGGCTTTAGCATCCTCGAAAACCATGAAAACGACTCCCATGAACATTTCGATAATTATTGCAGCCGCCATCTTGGATTTTGATTTTGACCTCACTATCGGCTTTAGCATCCTCGAAAACCATGAAAACGACTCCCATGATGAACATTTTGAAAATGATCGCATCCGCCATCTTAGATTTTGATTTTGACCCCACCATCGGCTTTAGCATACCCGAAAACCATGAAAACGACATCCATGATGAAAAATTCAAAAATTGTCGCAGCCGCCATCTTGGATTTGGATTTTGACCTTACTATCGGCTTTAGCATCCTCGAAAACCATGAAAACGACTCCCATGATAAAATTGATGAACAAATCGAAAATTATAGCAGCCGCCATCTTGGGTTCTCATTTTGATTTTGAAAAATGATTTTGACATACTCTGGGCCCCAAGAGAAAATGTTCCAAGTTTCTTCTGAGATCCACTTAAAGGGGGGAGAAGGGGGTGAAGAGGGGATCCTCCTCTATACGAATCCGTAAAAAAACACCAAACACGGGTCTCCTAGTTTCTGAGATACGATAGGGAAGGGGGGGGGAGGCCAAAAAGCGGAGGCTTGGTACTTTTGCCCTACTTAAGAGAGTTATTTGTAAGTTTGCTTGTCGTCACCCGCGAGTTACGCTTCACCCGCTCAACCTTCGTTACGCTACGGAGGTCGCCGGCTCGCTTCGCTCGCCACCTCCCGCCTTCGCTCCACTCGGTCTCGCAGGTTCGCTCCACTCAGGACCTACCTACCACCGGAAAGCTATCGTGACCTCATTCCTACGCTTCGCTTTACCGCTACATAGTTTTTCCGATATACGATGGGGGGATGGGTGAAGAGGCGGAAATGGGGGACTTTAGAAAAATCATTTTGACCAATTCCGGGTACCTTGATGTGAATCTGAAAAAAAAAATGTTCCAAGTCTCTTCTGAGATCTGCCTTAAGGGGGGGGAAAGGGTCAAGAGGGGCAACTTTGAAAAAATGGGTTTTTCTTTTCCGAGCCTTCTCTATAAGAATCCGTAAAAAAATAAAACCTGGGTTTCTTACTTTCTGAGATACGACTGGGAGGGGGGGGAGACGCCAAAAAGGGGAAGCTTGGTACTTTTGCCCTACTCATGAGAGTTACTTGTAAGTTTGTTTGTCGTCACCCCTGAGTTACGCTTCACCCACTCAACCTTCGTTACGCTACGGAGGTCGCCGGCTCGCTTCGCTCGCCACCTCCCCCCTTCGCTCCACTCGGTCTCGCAGGTTCGCTCCACTCAGGACCTACCTACCACCGGAAAGCTATCGTGACCACATCCCTACGCTTCGCTTTACCGCTATGGGGTGAGGGGTGAAGAGGGGGAGAGGGGTGAGTTTCGAAAAATGATTTTGACATACTCTGGACCTCTTGACACGAGTCTGAAAAAAAAAGTTCCAAGTCTCTTCTGAGATCCGCCTAAAGGGGGGAGAACGAAGTCAAGAGGGGGGGACTTTGAAAAATGTTTTTTATTTTTCCGAGCCTCCTCTATACCAATCCATAAAAAAACAAAACACGGGTCTCATAGTTTCTGAGATACGATTGGGAGGTGGGGGGCGGGGGAGCAAAAAGGGGAAGCTTGGTACTTTTGCCCTACTCATGAGAGTTACTTGTAAGTTTGCTTGTCGTCACCCGCGAGTTACGCTTCACCCGCTCAACCTTCATTACGCTACGGAGGTCGCCGGCTCGCTTCGCTCGCCACCTCCCCCCTTCGCTCCACTCGGTCTCGCAGGTTCGCTCCACTCGGTCTCGCAGGTTCGCTCCACTCAGGACCTACCTACCACCGGAAAGCTATCGTGACCACATCCCTACGCTTCGCTTTACCGCTATGGGGTGAGGGGTGAAGAGGGGGAGAGGGGTGAGTTTCGAAAAATGATTTTGACATACTCTGGACCTCTTGACACGAGTCTGAAAAAAAAATATTCCAAGTCTTTCTTGAAATCCCCCTAAAGGGGGGGGGGGGGAGGGGGGCAAGGGGGATCTTTGAAAATGATTTTTACTATTTCGAGCCTCCTCTATACGAATCCGTAAACAAACAAAACACGGGTCTCTTAGTTTCCGAGATACGACGGGGGGAGGGGTGAAGGGGGGAGAGGGGAGAGATTTGAAAAATGATTTTGACCAACTATGGGGCCCTTGACATGAATCTGAAAAAAAAACTGTTGCAAGTCTGTTAACTTCCGAGATCCTCCTAAAGGGGGGAGAAGGGGAAAAGGGGAGGGGGGATTCTAAAAAATGATTTTTACTTTTCCGAGCCTCCTCTATACGAATCCGTAAAAAAACAAAACACGGGTCTCTTAGTTTCCGAGATACGATGGGGAGGGGGGAGAGGGGGGTCGAAAAGGGGAGGTTTGGGATTTTTCCCATACTCACGGGAGTTACTTGTTTACGAATCTGTCAAAATATACCCACCTTCCCCTTCACCATCTGGGAGAACAATTATGTCAATCAGTGAGTGAGTCAGTGAGTGGTAATCGAGCTTTATATAGTATAATGCTAGCGTTATAAATATATTTTTATAGTACAGCTAGCTTCTGCCCACGGTTTCACCCGCGTCATGTTAGGCGTTAGTCCCAACGACGATATAATACTAGACACCGCATGCACGATCTAAGGAACAAAAACTATTCTGTCAACTCGCTGAGTACTACGTTAGCAAGGGGGACGGGGTACTGCGTTGTGATTGGCTAACTCAAGGTCTGTGCTGTCTCAACGTATGTTTACGGCTCACAGGATTGGTCGAAATGAGACGAATATAAGACTTCTTTGCCTAATGTGTTGACAGACATCGGTCGCCTGTTATTACGAGTCTAGTATTATATCGTCGTTGGTTGGCCCTATGATCTCTTCCCCATCAGTTCCCTTAATGCGTGGAACTCGACGCGTTGTGACTCGGTTCTTGCCCTTGGTCCGACGGTGAGCTACCCATTACTCCCCGTCCGCAAGCGGCTGGAATATGACCCGCGATTTCCGACACCCTGGGCGTCTTCAGCAGTGGCTGTGGTGACAGGAATATGATGCCCTTTCCTTCACTCGTTCCAACTGCTCCCCATTCCCCTAGCCTGTTGCCGAATCCCTTAGGTACCTCCCGAAACAACTTTGCCCGTTAGTCAGTGTTTTAATACGCATCAAACCTCGGACGTGGGGGACTCGTGACGCCTATATCTTTAAGAATAGGGGTCAAATATTTTTGATAACCTAACTGACGAATGATTTTTTTTTCGGTCAATGTTATGCTGGCTCAGCGATTGGCGTCTGCGTTTCGTCAGTGGCGGATTTGCCCTAAGGCCTGCGCTTAGGGCAGCCAGATATTAGAGGCGGCAAATGGTGGCAAAAAAAGTCAGAAAAAGAACGTCATATTACTATAAAAACCATGTTTTATAAACTATCTGTATCCCAAAATTTCATCTTAATTCGTTGAGTAGTTTTTGTGTAAAAAAGTAACAAATATCTATCGAACCTCACATTAAAATTACAAGTAAGATTTATATTTAAAAGCAATGACTCGAAGCAATTGTTTTATCAGTACATATCTTATTTAGTTTACGTCACAGATACAGTACAATGAGATTTGCTTGTAATGATAAGCTTGCCAATTGAGCTGGTCGCACAACAAACGCTATAGATCGGACGGAGATAAATTAAACGCACATTACTACATTGAGAGCTGCCGTAATTATCACAAAGATAAGACGTAAATAGAGTTGGGTCGCAGGGTACCCGGGCCTGGAACGCATTGGGCAACCGAACAAACAGGGTGGTTTTAGACAGTACGAGTCTGACAGTCCCTTCTGTTTCAATCAGGGCGGGAGGACGCGTTTGGAGGTGGCTAAGGGTTGAACCACATCTGGCAGCACGGAATCGCCTTTTTCCGTCGCTCTTTCTCTTTCTGTCGTTTAGAACTGCCATTTGCTAGACCGAGACAATGCGATAGCACGCGGCCACCTCGAGGATTCCGCCGCGTGCTATCGCATTGTGCTTTCTGTCTCGGTCTAGCAAATGGCAGTTGTAAGCGACAGAAAGAGAAAGGGCGACGGAAAAAGGCGATTCCGTGCTGCCAGATGTGGTTCAACCCTAAACAGGTGTTTGACTCTCGTTTCGCCTTGTACGTTTATATCCTTATATGGCATTATTACTATTCAGTGTACTATGTCTACTTCGGACTGTTATTAGAAATTCATAACAAAAAAAAAACACAAACAATTCTCGATCCGGGAATCAAACTAAAACAGTACGCATGCAGCGATGGGCGCATTGCCCCGCATCACTGCACGCGAATGCGTTTTATATGTTGTTCTAAGCAAAGTGAGATACTTTCAAGCAGTGTAAGATTACGCATTCACGCGCTAGTCTACATGCATGCCTACCGTACATGCATGCCTACCCTGCATGCATGCCTACCCTGCATGCATGCCTACCCTGCATGGCGTGCAGTGTGTCAATCGCCTAAGGGTTGATCCCGGCAAATGTTGTAGCACCTTCGACCTTAATTTTACGATTAGTAGGTACAAATTCAATCAGATAATGTAAATTTCTGTGTTAAACATAATTAATAATGATGTATTATGCTCTGCTCTAAGGGTTATCTCGTTATTAATTTTATTGTCACACGTTATTTTACGTAAGTAATCTTTTATAACGAGATTCACGTTGGTAGTTTTCAAACAAATGAAATGATAATAGTTATTATTATTTAGTTGGTGGAATATTTGCATCATCATGATCAGTTTTAGTGCGTTTTACTGCGTAGTGTTTTATTAGCGACAAGCCGATTTCCTAACGAAACAACGATAAGATTTTTCAAACCTTTTAGATGATGCTATTTCTAAACTTGTCTTATTCTTTAGTGTTGTGTTTCTTCAAAAGTTGCTGAACACATTCAGATTTTCAAAATCGCTGTACCCCGCATTAATACGTAAGTAGTAATACGATTTTGAAAATCTGAATGTGGTCAGCAACTTTTGATGCTGACTGTACCTACCCACTCTTCAGAATTTTGCAGTCACATAGTCCCAGTTTTTAAAGGACATGCACTCTTCAGCATTTTTATGAAATAACCTTCTAGGTTCCTGACTAAGACTAGAATCAAAGTAAACCTATCGCCATTAAAAAAAAGTATTTTTTATTTAAAAGTAGGTTTTACGACTAGTTACTAATAATTAATTTGTTTTCACCATAAATGTCCAATTTCAGTCCGTCCAAACTTGACGGGCAGGTACCTTGCTCAATTCAATAAAATTATTGTACATGTGGGGTCGGAACCCAAACCCCTAGGAATAGCAGCCATTTTTGTTTTTGATAACAGACACATTGTATAAAAAACTTAACAGTTTTTTAACCCATTTGCTAATAAAATGCTACCAAGCAAAGGCTAAACGGACCCGGCAATTTTGTCATTAAATCTAAATATTACGTATATTTAACAGCAAGGCATGACCGTTTTGCTTTCTCATATCAGTCGTATGATCTAATAGATCCTAAGAGAAATTGATAACGAGTTATCAGTTATTGCATAACGTAATAAAAGTTGCTTGTATGTTTAACTTATCTGAAGGAAAAACAGCGGACAGATTTGTTTGAGAGTCGGTTTTAGAGTTCGGTAAATCTATACCCAACGAGACCATAACTAAAGGCTGAACAAACACGGACTGTTGGAGCAGACTGCAGACCCCGACCGGGGCCAAACTTGATAGCGGCGCCCTCTAATAAAATTAATTGTAAAATAAAATTCTTCAATGTTTTTACTAGAACTAATCGTTTTAATCAATTTTTTTTTCCTTTCTCGCATTAGCATGAAATACCAGTCAATGTTTGACTGCACAACCCGAAGCAGTTGGACTGCTTGAGTCCCAGGTTTTCGTCCGTTTGTCACACATTCAGTGTGTGTTTTGGTCATTATAGCAACGTGTGGTGTTACCATTGGAATTATTAAGTAAATACGTCGCAAAAATAGGTCGTACGTAAGGATCGTAGCATGTACCATTCTGCAGTTTCTACCTGCCTTCATCGAAAAAGAAGGTGAGTTTATGCAAGTTTTTAAAGAAATATTTAAAAAACAATAGTTCCATTTATTGTACGTTGGTACGGAACTCGTAGTGACGGAGTCCGACTCGCACTTAACCGTTTACAATTTTATTAAGGAAAAATAAGTTGGTAAATATTCCTGGCATAGTTCAATAACTCAAATTTTGTGGTTGTAAAACAGGAAAATGTGTATAGATTCGAACAATAATAACAAAGCCCATTCCGAAAATTACAAAACCGATTTCAAAATTAAAATCCAGTGAATTAAAAAAAAATAGTAATTGATACTTGTTGGTTAGTTAAGCCACATTCTAGTAATTTACAGTTGCATCAATTATAAACGTATCTCTATCTTAATCCCGAGTTTTGTCTGTAACCAATCGTATATGATGTCCAATTACAACAGCCGTCAATGAAAATGGTCTGCTGAGATCATTGATATATAAATAAGGTTTTTATATATCAATGTTTGAGATACAATATTAATTTCCGGCATAACTTGACTTGTCTTGGGTTTAACTGATTTCCTTGTAGAATATACATACCTTTTGTAGTTTTTTTAATATTTCGAAGAGAACCAAAACCCACCCACACTTGCGTTGTTATTTAGTCTCTCTGCATATGCTTGCACTTGAAATATGAACTTATTTACCCAAATTGTAAAGCAGTAAAACATGTTTTATTTCCACTTAAAATGAAGTTTAGTTTTATTGCATATTATGCGCCTTAACACCAACGCTTTTGACGTAAATGTACTGAACACGTGTGGAGATTAGTCATTTTCCAGTGAGCTATACTTTATGTATCACATTATGTCTAGGTATATAAAGTGGAGTGGTAATTGTTATTATTGTTTATGTAACGCGTTATTACAACTTACAACCAGATTATATAAATAAACTATCTTATATCGCGGCTTCGTCCGCGTAAAGTTCGGTAATATTGTTCGGTCAGGGTGTTTGTGTATGTCAATGTTTGTAAACGTACCCCGATACAGGAGGAATTCCTAGCATGGAGTAAACTTATGTTCATCTAAATTAGTTCAGTATTATTTACGTGAAAGAGTGACAAATATCACAAACTTTCGCATTATAATGTACTGGACTGTGCCTAAGTATTGAGACCTTACCGCTATGTTTGAAAACATTTATTTGAAAAGCACGTATTTTTGGTACGAGCCAAGAAATAGTAAAGTTTAAAGAAAAAGTCTTTAATAATTGAAGCATTATCAAGCGTTTTTCCTATTATTGCACAAAAATTATTTACAGAATCATCTTGTTTCATATATAAAAAACCCGTTTTGTTCTATCTTCTCTAGATGCTGCTAGTGGTCTGAATGCATACAACAGTTAGGCGCCTCGTGCACTAGACGGCCACGACCACGACCAGTGGCCACAACGATCAGATTATCAATAAGGGTGTTTTAGTTAATGAACAGAACTGAATTAAATTATCTCAAAACTTAATTTTTCGCGTAACGCTCATGTTGCACCCAATGCTTCAATCGTCTACATAAAAAAATGTACTGTCTTAGATGGTCCATTAACATGAAGGTACATTATTTAATACAATTACTTTATGTAGTGGTGTTGAAACGCGACATCACTGATTGCGACTTTACTTAATCAATTAGAGATCGTCAGCATGATATCATTGTACAGACGCCAGCACATCAAGCTACCACAATCTGTCAGATTTCTTTAATAGAATTTCAACCTTATCACAAGACTAGAAGGTTAATGTTTGATTGGTAAAATCTGACAGATTCGGGTAGGTTGACATGCTGGCGTCTGTACATACATATACTTATCAAATACTATACATATGAAGGAAATACATACTCCGTTCATTTGTGTGTGTATGCATGTATATGTGACTTGTAACAGAATATCATTCCACTGCTACCGTATTTATTACCATAAAAATGCTTTGAAACCCAGTCTAACGAAAACATAAAGATACACTTGAGAGAATATTTCTTGGTATTAGAGCAAGTTAACGTTGTTTCATTTTCATTTATATTTTCAGTAGGTCATAATATTTATTTATATTTAGGGAACATTATGGAGTGTAGTTCTGACTCGTCGTACCTTTTTATTGCCGTGAATAGGGATGTATTTTTCATTGGGCACTCTCAGCATTTACCCAGGGCAGGGCCCCACAAATTATGACTTCTAGGACCAGATGTATGAACGTGGACGTGGCGAAAGTTGTATCGTAACAGTACAGGGTCATCTGTTTCTGACTGCTTCCATGGGGAAGAAGACGCGAGTTAAAATATCTACACAAGTGGATAAGAATAATAAGGAAGGTGTTCCTTTGGGGTTATTTAACTATCGACACGAGTGGATAAGAATAATAAGGAAGCTGTTCCTTTGGGGTACTTTAAATATCGACACAAGTGGATAAGAATAATAAGGAAGGTGTTCCTTTGGGGTTATTTAACTATCGACACGAGTGGATAAGAATAATAAGGAAGGTGTTCCTTTGGGGTTATTTAAATATCGACACAAGTGGATAAGAATAATAAGGAAGGTATTCCTTCGGGGTTATTCTTTCAGTGCATAACTTATGCATCCTTTTTTAAGAGTTTTTAACTGAAATCGATACCTAAAATATTTTTTAACAGTAGAATTTGGTATTCTACTGTTAAAAAATATTTTAGGTATTGTTTGCATGCTTAGTTAAAGTATAGTCATCAGTTAATATGACAAACAAAATCAGTATCTTGTAATTTCTGTAAAAATAAATTACTATTCTATTCTGTCCTATAAAAAGATTTATTTAGTTTGATAAGAGGGCTTAAGTACCTTAGGTCAGTGATATGCATGATACCGCGATATATCGATCTAAATCGATGGATAAGACAGATAATAACGAGTGGAGAAATTTATCACGTCAAATATGTATGTAGTCTACACGAGTGCTCTATATTAAAACAATCCGCTTAGTAGTTTAGGAGCTACTGTGGAAAGAGAATGTTACAAACTTAAACTTTAAGTTACTATTACTCCGCGGGCATGCCGGCAGCGAGTAAAGAGCAACTCGCTGCCCGCCCAAGGACCATGCCCGGGTCGACGGCGCGTTGTGTCCCACGCGCGCCTCAAAGAGCGTCAGCATAATGACGGGGCCCCCCTCTCAGAGGGCCAAAGCCGGGGTCGCGGGATTATTTCCTTACCGTGACCCCGGAACAGAAAGGGCTATTGAAGGACACCGTGGATTTTAGTCAGTAGAAGTCTGACAGTGGGTGGGAGGACTCATAATATAATTCTACCACGATAAAAAAAAAAGTTACTATTACTCTCGTAGGTCTAGTGGCCGAAAGCTTAACTGCTAAGTAAGAGGTCCTGAGTTCGACTCACGAACAAATAAAATATGAGTGTACTATAGTTACACTTCTGCCTTACTTATATAATTACAGGTGTTATGTATACCCTATTTATTAAGCACGTAAGAACAGATTAACACAAGATAGAAATTGAGAATGGCAATCATAGAGCTAAAATGACCATCGACCTTGAAGGCGATTGCAATAGACTCTGGGTAGACAAAGCAAAACTGGACAGGTTTTGTGTACCACCTGTCTGTTTTGAGCTACGATTATGACTGATTTGTCTCGACAAATTGTTAGTATTGCTTCCATTTTAGAATTTTGAAATTCGAACTATTTATTTTAAGCTGGCTAATTACATGCACTTTTCAACTGGCAATAACAATAAAAAAAAAAAACAGTAGTCTCATCTTGAAGGCTACCTATTTCATTCATAACTTCATGAAAGTTCTCTAGTAGAAAGTATTTACAATTTAATTTTTCAAACATGTTAGTTTCTTTCCCATTCACTGAACTGTACTGGACGAACTTGGTTAATTATAAATCTCTGTGGAGAAGAACTACTTCAACTTTCAAGGCAGCTTTGCAAGTATAAAAGAAAAAGTATAGGACTTTACCTGGAGTTACCGCGCGTTCCCAGACGTCGAGGCCGAACAGTTGGATACACCTGCTTCATCACTTTGCCAAAATCCGCCGTAGAAAGAGGTTTCATATTACTGCTCATACAATGTGCACTGAAAAAAAAAAGTTATTTAGTACTTTGTTCACTCTACGATTGTAGCAAGGGATAAGCTACTCATATCACTTCCTGTGGGTGGTGAAGCACGTGCAGGAGTTATATTAAGATTGACGCCTTGAACAGTAACAGGAAATTATAAAATCATTCTAACAAGTGCAAGTCTTTTTTTTTAGCTTGTTGAAATCATCAAATGTTTCCTCCCACCCAGGGCAGGGTGGGAGGGACTGTCAGACTCGTACTGACTAGATGCATGGTGTTGTTCAATAGCCCTTTGCGTTCCGGGTCACGGTAATTCGTGAGACCCGCGACCAACAAGTGCAAGTCTAGCGGTTTTTTTATAAGTGTGACCGAATGTGAATCTTATATTTTTCATATAAGATTCTTATAGGAAAATGATATGATATACTTACATATATTCATCATACACATCTTGCTTAGGTAATGATACATCCGGGTCAACTTCCAAGTGTGTCTGTATCCAAGTAACAGTTTGTTGAAGTTCAGCCCTGCAACACAAGAGTCATTAGAAATATTTCTAAGGTTTTTATCCTATCAAAGAGATGCCAAAGGGATTGAAAATACTGGCTGTTTGAAATGGTCTTGTTGATAGGAATCAGAAAATTCTACATTAAAGAGGTTTGGTATTTGTTTTCAATGTAGGAGGTAATCTTCAAAACTACTAAAACAATTTGAAAAAATTTTCATAAACGGGAAATTTCAGACTACTACTAAAAGCAATTATTTGAAAAAATATTTCAGGAAAGGGAAATTTCACCATTGAGAAGTTACATTATCCCTGAAGGGCCGATGGTATTTTTAAACCATGCTCAAAAGAGAAGACAGGCAGAAGTCATCCCATCTTAAGTGGCAATGTTAAAAAAAGAGTAAGAAACCACTCTGTATTACAAAATCCAACAATAAATCTGATCATAGACCAAAGATTGATTACAGAAGATAAGAATTAAAAAGAATTTGGTTCAAACAACTCTTTTCCTCATTTCAGCTAGTGCAACCATTTTGGTTGTTTAGTAAACATTGTTCAAGGTTACATGTTGTATGTAGTTGTTTATGCTTGTACATTACTGCATTACTATTACTAGTGGTCACTCAGTGATTGAAATAATTTTATATATCATTACAACTATAAGATTTTGTAAAAATATAGTATTATAAACTTTAATTGTACCTTTCATATTACCCAATCTATGTTAAGATGTTTATAGTTCACATTTATTATTTAACTATTATCAGTTATCAAGCTATAAAGGTATATCAGTTTATCTATTAAATGCAATGCAGGCCATTGCATGCATTTATGAACATTGCTCCTTTCATGATTTCCATGCAATATTATTACTTATTTATTTATTAAATGGTTGTTATTAGTGATTTTTCCAGCTATGATCAAATTATGAGTCAGTTTGAGGATACTTTTGGATTGAAACAATGTAGGTAATGATGACAGTTTAAAAGCAAAATTTAAATAAATGGAGAGCTGTTTTACACTTGAATTATGAGAAAAAGCTGCATAGTAATCTCATGACTTAGTGCTAGAGTTGAACAGCAAAAAGAATGCACTATTATTTTTCTTTCCTGTATTCTTTCACAATGTGTTTTAATTTTGACACTATAGGTAGTAATAGTGAGTTGTATATTGTATTCTATGCTTACCGTGAGCCAAGAGGATTGATTGGTTGCTTGAGGGGATCATGTTGGGGCACCCCGGTGGGCAAGCGCAGATACAGAAGTAGTCTCTCTGCACCGCTCAATGCTTCCACTGCTTCAAGCAGCTGGGCCACTCTCTGTCGGCCCTCCTGACTGTAACATTTACACTTTCATCACTTTTCTATTTGGATTGCTTCCAAAACAACACAAACTTTCACTGGCTCAGTTTTTATGATTATCTAAAATACATGTTCTACTGAAATATTATAATGCTTTGTACTTTCTCACACTGTTACACATAATTTGATATTATTCTGAGTACACGGTATATTTTCTTAATTTTGTTTACAAGAAATTATCTCAACAGCAACTGAATTAAACTAACTTTAGCATGTATGAGTGAAAATTGGTACCAATATTATGCATCCATACTGTTTGGTAGAAAGTCATCAAATGAAAGGAGTATATATGGCACCCTAAACAGCTGGGTTGCTGATAACAATGGCCCACTATCATGGTTGATGGCCAAACGCAATTCGCCGATAAATATGCGTGGGTGTGTAAACGATAAAACTCAGTGGGGTTTGTACAATCTAGTTCGGGATGATTGACGTTACCTGAGGGTGTTCTCGACTATCTGCTGCATGGAAGCTATTTTGCCAGAGTCCATGTTGGACTCGGTGGCCTGTGCGGGCTCGCCGCCGGGGGCCGTAGAGCTCGATGATCCCGGAGCGCTGCTTGGAGCGGCGACACTTTCTTTATTGTAAGACGCAGTTTGCCTATGTTTTGGATGATTGACATTTTCCCGATGAAGTTTCGCGTCATCCACTAGTTCTCTCTCAGATTTAACATTTTTTGCACTATCGTCTGTGGCCCAAGGTTGAAATGGACTCGTACTATCCATTCTAGCCCAAGCAGGTTATAAAATTATTGTTATTTGATTTCATATTGAAACTTTTTCTAATGTGAATTATAAAATGCGTAACAAAACTCCATTTTCTTGACATTTGATCAGCTGTGCGGTGAGGTGGAGTGAAGGGGGGATATAGGGTTATCAGCATTTCTGGATCAATTTTACTAAATAAAAAAAAAGTAATTTTATTCCTAATTTTTAATACTTTTCATCATGACATTTTTATTAATTAAAAAAATTATTTAGTTTTAAAGATTAATTATTGTGTCTACATTTAAAAATGTAGCTCTACACGTGCGTGGATTTTTCTGTATGTAGCAGTGTGTAGGGTGTAATGGCGGGCTCAATCTTCGACAATAACAAGTATCGTGCAAGTATCATTAATTTAAATAATTTAATTTATTAATTTAATTAAATTAATAATTTAATTATCATTGTCGAATAATTTTTAGTCTTCGGCTAATCTGTGTTTTCGGCTCCATTTGACGCGTTATTTAACCACTCTGCACGACAATATTTTGACACATGACACATCAGCTGAGTCGACCGGGTGTTTCGAAATTTGAGCTATTACACAATATTTTTTGTCAACTTTCAGCATCCAATTTTTGATTAAAAATATGTTACTACAGCTATTTCATGCGATAAGTTTGTGAACAATATCTCTAAGAACATGTTGAGGTCAATAAAACTGCCTCATTCTGTTGTAAAATGTGTGTAACATACAAAATGCTACATCATTCCAAAAACTAGGTAATTTAGATGTGCTGAAAAATATGTACGTAAAGAAGCTTATCACATGATAATAATGGTTAAACAGTGAAATAAATAAAATAACTTACTATATACATTACTAGATTTGCCAGTGTTCATACATAATTTCATAAATAATAACGATCAAAGTCTGGATAAAAATTTGCAAAAACTATGTTGCAACATGACTATTTTTAGTGCTGACCGTAAACCCAATATTCACAAAACGATTAAAAACCTTCATTCAGCCTAATCGATACTCGCAACATAATCGAACATGAAAAAAAAGTAAAACAAGACATAGAGCATGGACTGATTTATCTGCTTTTTTTGACTATAGAAAGCTCAGTCCATGCAATAAGTCTATGAAACTAAATCTGAATCATTTTATAATATTTCAAATTTTCAAGTATTATTTCGTTTACGCAATAATTTATTCATCGGTGTTTCATTGGAGGCTAAACATACCTATGGGCAAATTCACTATAAACGGCGCAGGTTTTAAAAACCACTTAAAAAAACTTAGGTTTCTTTTCGGGTTTGAAATTGATGATTCTTCATAGATAATGTTATTAATTATATTAATTAGCTAAAAGTTCCTTGTACGAATACGTATATATTACATTAATCGTTATTTTGCAAGGTTAGTAAGAAAAATTTTGTCCTGATAGTCACAAAAATCAAAACTTGATAAAAATTTACAGACTGGATGATCTGGAAAAAATAGACTACTAACTTATTACCCGTGTTTAATAGATTAAAAGAAATATATTTAAGAACGTATTAAATAACCACATTTTGTTAAAATTAAAAAAGAATATCCATTTAGTAACAAAAGGTTCCAAACGTTTGTTTAATTTTAAGTTTTAACAATTTAAATGATGAGCTAATAATAAAATTTTAACAAGATATTATTTGTAATATGTTTTTATTTATTTAAAACCTACTATAGTACATAACAATGATTAATAATTCAGCTGCTGTAAAGAAAAAACAAGGAAAAATATTTGGGACCGTTACTAGAGAGACATTAATTGTTACGATACGGAATTGTTAAGAGTAGTACTCACTATGCCACTGATTTATAACATAACCGACAATCATGCGGATTAAGACAATAATGAGAACTGCTCACAACGTACATTAAAATTTAAAGTGTGTGCAACCTGGTTATAGGATCTTAGTATATCATTTATAATCAGATGGCCTGCAAACTCTAAATACCGTCTAGGTACTCATAATGCAATGTGCAATAAGCTTTACTTGTATTTTTCGTCACGTTTTTGTCCGCCCTATAGTAACAGTTACGAACAGGACGTTACGAAAGTAGTTCAGTTTCAAAACAAATGTGAAATACTCAAAAAATATAACTATAAAGCTTCTAAATCATACATAAAAAGCCTCTACATACTTTAAGGTGTTACTGCTCCAAAAGAATTAACAACCAGATAAATGGTTTTATGTAAAAACACGTTACTTAACGAGACAAATGTTTTGGACCAATTTTTCGTTGCACACACATACGTCCACCAATTCTCCCTATCGCGATTAAATTCAATATGGCTGCATTTTTTTCGTAGATTTTGTGCTTGAGGTTGCCATTAAAATAAAAAATAAATTCTAAATGGGTAAATTAGTAGCAAAAAGTACGTTACTATGTAGACTTGTCCTGTAATGTTAATATTAAGGGACAATAATTTTTATTAATTTTCTTACTCTTTTACTATGATAGCTATTATTAATACTTAGTTTAAATGTAAGAATAACTATGACACAATTGAATTAAAAAATCGCATTAAATACAGTGGAACAAATATCTTTTGAAATATCTATTTAATGCGGGAAAACCGGTCTTGGGACAGCTTCAAATCAAGGTTTTGTTTAACTTCAAATTACTATAAAATTTATAATACCTTATTTATTGATACGTAAAAAAACTTATTGAATAGAATAATAGTTCTACTTGTGTTTGAAATAAAGCTTTTCTGGCAGCTTTCAAAATATTTTCAACTATCATTATTTGTTTTCATGGGACAGCACGAAAACAGCCTGCGCCATTTAAAGTAAAAATGCCCCTATGTGTCTTCTAAACTTAAATTCAATCATATGGTTTTACTTATATTTTGTGTTTTCGATAATTAATTTCAATTTATCTTTTTAAAACGGACCTAAAAAACGTGAAAAGACAAACACCGGGTTCGGATCTAATGCTGAGAGATGGGAGTATGTACTTCTAAATGATTCCTTGCAGTAACAAACAATTAGAATTTCCAACGGGGCGTATTTGGCTAAATTTTAAACTATGAGGAATAGCGAAAAATCCAGGAAGTCTCGAGGCCGATTTGATAAAAAATTAAATAACATCATAAAAATTAAATTTTTGAAATAATAATATAAATTCAGCAATCAAACTATCAATATTCTGTGAAGTAGAAACATGCGACAAACTTGAGGTATAAGGATTTTTTTTCCATTAAATAATGTTTCGCTACATGTTCACAACATAGTGTTCTTATTTCAAATTTTTATTATCACTTCGTGGTGTAAATACATTAACGATTTTTTTGAAATTCGAACTTTAA
This sequence comes from Agrotis segetum, assembly GCA_036375495.1. Lineage (NCBI taxonomy): Eukaryota > Metazoa > Arthropoda > Insecta > Lepidoptera > Noctuidae > Agrotis > Agrotis segetum. The sequence continues at coordinate 2,035,555 of JAQSVV010000046.1, forward strand.
GTGAGTTTGCGCGAATTTTGATTTTATTCTGCTGTACAATGACTAAATTATTGTTTGTATATTAGTTCATATTTTACCAAGTTATCATTACTTCACCGAATTTGATCCTCAGCGACATCGAATAGTGTAAAAAAATATAATACCTAGCATTTTCTTTTTTTATTTCAAAAGCTCGATTTCTGACGTGTAATACTTACATGACCTAACCAATCTCACGAAACAAATTTGTACAATAAAATAGTTAATTTGGCTATCTTTTGTTTGGAGCCGCGAGAGGGAGAGGACAGCGTCCTCCCTCCGCCCCAACCATAGTGGTAGGCGCCCGCAGCGTCGGAAGTCGGCAGACGATCTCCGGCCACCGTAGGCACGGGCATGCGGACAGCGAGTAAAGGGCAACTCGCTGTCTGACCATGGACCATGCCCGGGTCGACAGCGCGTCGTGTTCCACGTGCGCCTCAAAGAGCGTCAGCATAATGAGAACTTAGAGGGCCAAAGCCTACCGGGGTCGCGGGAGTTATTTCATGACCCCGGAACATAAAGGGCTATTGAAGGACACCGTGGATTTTAGTCAGTACAAGTCTGACAGTCCCTCCCTCCCTGCCCGGGGTGGAAGGACTCATTTGGTGATTTTACCACGATAAAAAAAAAACTTTTATTTGGTAGGAAACAAACTCATTTATAATAAGCCTATCAAAATCCAAGTCATTCTATATTCATTCAACATTAAAAATTATATGATTGTACAAAATAAAATGTACAGTAAAAATTAGCTAATAAATTAAAAGTTATTAGGTACGTAATTTGATTATCGAGTACCTCAGCGAGTGCATTCCTAATTCAAAATTTTTGAATTAAATAATTGCCGCGCATTCAAACATTTATTATCTGACATTGTTCCTTTGTCTATTATTGTTTTTTGGGAATGACAATGTACGTAACATTATTATAAAAGCTTTAAATTATATTATAATAGATAATAATTGTATTCTAAGCATAAAACAAATTTTCTTTTAATTTTTACTAATCGATTTCCTAATTTCCTTATTTTTTTCACTCGAGTTGACAAAAAAATCAATTATGGAATCGATTAGAATACTCGCTTTCGCACATCATTACGATTAAAAAAAATAACATGGTTGTCGATTACGAATACAAATTGAGTAGTGGTAATGAAAAATACGTGTTATTGGCCCTGTATTAGAGAATTACGCCAAGATCTGGTCTTTTTTACGTTATTTATAATATTTGGCATGATATTTATCTTTATTATTATGGAGTTAAAGCTCGCGTGTGTGATCCAAGTGCAAAATAAAAATGTAAACAAACAAAAGTGGCGCGAAAGTTCGAGTTCAGATATCAAATTTTTCATTACCACTGCTAATTTATGTTGAAATACGTGTGAATTCGTTACAATACTAAATGACGAGTTATTCATTCCTCCTATAATGATCCGTTGGATGTCCGAAAACCACGTTTTTTATGATTTTTAGCCCCACCCAGCACTGCCATCAAAATGGCGAAGATCGTATTTACACTTTTGGATTTTGTTACGGTAAATTATGAAAATAGGCGCTAAATGTAGAAGTTTTAATTTCGTGAATAAATCAGATTTTTATTTAACATTCTTAATTAATGCGCACTCATAGGATTTTACGCAGAGAATATTATATTTTTTTAATTTATAATGAGGATGTCGTATGACTACAACGTCTGCCCCTTTTGGACCCACTATTGAGCCAGCGTAGGTTTACTTGTCGCGCCCCTTTCGGGGGCGCTACCGAACTATACGGTTAACAAAACATTCGCTCCATCAGCACTCACATAGAAAAGGTGTAATTTGTTAAAATCTCCGGAATCTAATTTACATGCACCTTTTCTTTGTTGACTACGGAACCGTAATTATACTTGTTATTGACGCAATTCATATTTAGATAAAGTTACAACATGTAACAACAACATGGCCTGCAAATTGCAAAAAACGTAAGAAAATTTGAATTTCGCGGGCTGAACATTTTTAGGGTTCCGTAGTCAACAAGGAACCCTTATAGTTTCGCCATGTCCGTCCGTCCGTCTGTCCGCAGTTTAGCTCAGAGACGCACAGTACTAGAGAGCTGTAATTTGGTGTAAATATAGGGATTTGTTGTGCCAAAAAAGTGGTAAAATAAAATCTCGTAAAATATTTTTTTTTAGGGTACCTCCAGTACTTACACGTAAAGTGAGGATTTTTTTTTTCTCGCGTACCCCTTAGTGTGGGGTATCATTAAATAGGCCTTTAAAAAATAATGATAGTTTCCATTAACAGTTTTTTGATAAAAAAATTCGTTTGTGAAATATTAAGCTTTAAAGTGCTAAATTTTGCTCGATTCGAGTGTCCCCCCCCTCTACCAGCTAAACGGTTATGTTTGGGGGTGTAAAAAAATTCACAATAGTAGTATATATAACGAAGTTTAAAAGAAAATTATCATGACTAAGTAGGCTTTACAACTTTACGAGTAATAGTCGACCAACTTATAAAATGTACTTGAATTCAAATTTTCGTAAACAAAATGTATCGGAGACAACTGCAAATGTAAGTTTGTCAACTTTATTTTACAGCTTTTATAGCTATGTTTTTTGGGGATAGGTAGGTTTTTATCGTCAACTATTTTTAACTAAATTCAAAAAAGGAGGAGGTTCTAAATTCGTTGTAATCTTTTTTCTTATGTATTTCCCCGATTTCTCAAAGACTCCTGGACCGATTCTGAAAATTCTTCTTTTTATAATTAAATTCAGCGAATCAGTTTAGTTAGTTCGCATAAGTATTTTGATAGGCAACTACGGAACCCTACACTGTGCGTGTCCCGACAAGCACTTGGCCGGTTTTTTTTCTACTACTGATCTGTGCTACTGATTGGCTGATTGGCCACCTTGGCTACTGATTTAATGTTTGGCCCAAAGCAGTTTTGGAAAAAAAGTACACTTACTTGCATAAACTCATACAGTGTTATGTGTTATGATTCCATCTTATTATTTTGCAATGTGTAAAAAGTATCGCTGAATACGGTAAATACTGGCAAAGAATATATAAGTCTGTTTATTGGGCGTTAAGGTCCATGGGCGTTACAAACATAGTATCACAATAGGTGCCAGACCCAGTAGAACGAGGCCTTAGAAGTATTTGTTCCGTCCAGTGATCGAACTCGCGATACATTGCGAATTTGTGTTTGTGGTCTACGGTCTGCGCATAACCCAAAAGCCCTGAAGCAATGATAGCAACACGACAAAAAAAAACTTCTGTAGTTTTTGGAAGAAGTTGTCTTGTCAAAATTGTGACAACAATAAATTGCAAGATTTAATTTTTAAATTGAATTAATTATTTCTAATGGTATAAATTATGAGTAGCCTACTGTTCCATATAGTACATAAATTATAAACTATCTAAAATGTCACAATCTCTAAAATAAAGTCGAATCCAATAAAATTTAATTACTTAGTATTTACCAAAATGTATTTCTACGAACGGTTTTGCCTCTGGTTAGGGCATCTAAAGTTATCCCGTGTTATATTGTTGGTGTCTTTAATATTATTCGTTGTGCCTCTATTCACTCATTATTATTTGTCCAAGGTAAGTACAGGTTTAATATTTTTTTTTACTTTTATGGTTAGGTCCCTATAAAATGTAATGTTTGTTTTGTTTCATGTAGCTTTACTGTGTAAGACATTTCCATTGCTCTATTATTGATAATTCGGCACGCCTAATTATATTCTTGCTATCTGTGACTGACATCAGAAGAAAGAAAATATTGAACCACCAAGAAGGAACATAGATGAAACAAAGTAAATCATGAAGTAGATTTTAAACTGTAGGTAATAGCACTAACATCTTAGTAGAATATAATTATAATTAAAAAAAAAGAACAGAATAGTCTCTGTCTGTGGAGGCTCCACATTAGGATTGTCTTGTCATGAAAAGTAGTTTTCTTTGTCTAACAACTTGATTAAGTACATAGATAGGATAGTAGGAAAACCTTAAATCTAGAATCAACAAAAAAAAAAGAAGGAAGAATACTAAAATATGGTGTTTCACAAAGCTGCACCAAGTAGGCCCTATTTCATTAATAAACATACTTGTATTATTTCAGTACGATGAAACAGGTACTTCATCAAATAATCCAATGAGACATACTTTGGAGGCACTTGGAGATGTCTCAACAATGAATGCAGCTGATTTAAAGTTAAGGATTGAAGAAATGCTCAGAATAAAGGTAATTATTAATGTTTGACATTCTAACAATTTAAATAACTTGAACTATTGAATATCACAACACCTGTAATTTCCAAAGGGTTGGTTAAGCTTAGGAGTACCTAATAGTACACCCACATTTTGCTAGTTATGTCAAAGTCCCATGTTTCCCAGAGGCAAGACATTTCCCATTAACTGGACACAAAAACAGATACTGGGCCTGCCACTGAGAAATTCCAAATGGTTAAACCCACATTTTGCCCGAACAGGTAATCAAAAAAATTTGGGTTCTTGGTCAGCAATTTGCCCTTGAAGCTACTTTGTACTAATTAGGATTGTGTATTTAATTTTTATTAATCTGTCACCTTCTCAGTCCTAATGTAACATCTACCACCACCCTTTCCTTTCACAACTTTCCCTTCCACACTCTTTTAGAATCAGTATTTTTGTAAATGTTAGTTTTAATTGTTAAGATTGATTCCAATGAGCAAAGTTGAGCATAGACACAATTATTAACAATGATTAGGAACCTAATTTCCTCAATTTCTTTATCAAGTATCACTCAATTAAAATTCGTGAAAGTCTACTCACATAATATTTCAGGCTTCAGTATCTACTGAATTACGGGAGCTGGAAGCGAAGCGCGGGCGGCTACAGCGGGAGGCAGCGGCGGCCAGTGCCAAGGCAGACAGTGCGAAGGCCGAGCACGCGCGAGCCGCGGCCGAGCTGCAGCGGCTGCGCGTGTCCGCAGACCAGGCGCGCATCGCACAACTCGAGGCCATCCGACGAGACTCTCCAGAACTGGCCCCTCCACTTCAAATCCTACCTTCAAGACCACCCCCTATCTTACCCTCCATAGCCCCATCATCTGAAGTTCATTGTCGAATGTTCTCCTGTTTCGATCACTCTCGCTGCTCGCTCACATCTGGCTTCCCTGTCTATCTCTATGATCCCGACGTGTTCGCGCCACTAGCCGGCGCTGAAGTGGACGGCTTCCTGAAAACTACTCTAAAGCAGACACTGGGTTACAACACGCACATAACGCGCAATCCCAACGAAGCATGCGTGTATCTCGTCATTGTAGGTGAAGCTTTCCCGTTTGAGAAGACTCCTGCGTAAGTACTGCTCGCCAGTATTTGTAATGCGTGTAAGGAAATAGTTAGTTATGTATCAATTTTTCTTGTAATTTTCAGGCCAACTATAGATACATATAAGCTATTGTTGAACGAGACTGCCATCAAGAGCTTGCCGTACTGGGGTGGCGATGGTCGCAACCATGTGCTGCTGAACATGGCTCGACGTGAGCTGGCGGTGGGCTCGGGCGACGCCTTCCGCGGTGCATCGATAGGGCGCGCCATGATCGCGCAGTCCACCTTCACGCACGAGCAGTTCCGGCCGGGCTTCGACGTGATCACGCCGCCCGCGCTCGGTCCGCCCGGCGGCGACGTGTGGGCCGACTGTGCACCTATAGCGCCTGCCAGACGGAAATACTTGCTCAGGTAAATAGGTTTTAAGCTCAGAATTGTTTAATTAACGTTGTTCCGTAATGTTTATGTGATTGGCCTGTTGGTCTAGTGGTTAATGATCCTGACTGCTATGCCGGAGGTCGTGGGTTCGATTCCCACCCAGGACAAATTTATTTGTGTGATGAGCACGATCATTTGTTCTGTGTATTATAGTTTTAGTTTGCAAGTGTCAAAAATGTGCTTTTATTCTTAGGTACGAATTCATTCTGGAGGCGACTGCCCTCCAGCGCGTCTATGAGTGGCGCGTGGAGGCGCAGCGCCGGGGCGTGAGCCCGCTGCCTCGCGAAGTCGAGGCGCGGCGCGAAGACCTCCGGCGCGATCTCAGGGCAGTATGGAAGGAACGACTGTCGCGACCGACGGCCGGGCACGCCGCAATTGCGGCGGTAAGACCCCTCTTTGAGGAGTGGTTGGAGAGAAGTCATGGCGTCCTTACCTTCCGCCTGACGCAGGTCCTCACGGGGCACGGGTGCTTCGGGAGGTACCTGTGTCTAATGCGGAAGGAGGATACGTCTGGGTGTCATCACTGCGAAGATCGCCCGGAGGACACGGTGGAGCATACGGTGCAGGACTGCCCAGCTTGGGCGGCGCACCGACGTGTCCTCACGGCTGCGATAGGCGGAGACCTCTCGCGCCCGGCATTGGTTTCGGCCATGCTGCGGGGCGAGACGGAGTGGGAAGCGGTCGCCTCCTTCTGCGAAGCAGTAATGCTCGCGAAGGAGGAGGCGCGCCGCGAGCGAGAGAGGACAGAGTTCTCCCTCCGCCCCAACCGCGGTGTAGGACGCCCACGGCGACGGACGTCGCGCGACGATCTCCGGCCACCGTAGGCGCGGGCATGCGGGCAGCGAGTAAAGGGCAACTCGCTGCCCGACCAAGGACCATGCCCGGGTCGACGGCGCGTTGTGTCCCACGCGCGCCTCAAAGAGCGTCAGCATAATGACGGGGCCCCCCTCTCAGAGAGGGCCAAAGCCTGCCGGGGTCGCGGGATTATTCCCTAACCGTAACCCCGGAACGTAACAGGCTATGAAGGACACCGTGGATTTTAGTCAGTAGAAGTCTGACAGTCCCTCCCGCCCTGCCCGGGGTTGGAGGACTCATTTGATGATTTTACCACGCTAAAAAAAAAAAAAAAAAAAAAAAAAAAAAAAGGTACGAATTCATGAGCTACATTTAGTTTTCAGGGGTCACAACCGCCGCCGAAAGGAATAGACAAGGATCAGGACAAATCTCTGATTCAGGCATTGCAGAAGATGGTGAAGTCCGCACCAGCTTCGGATCTGTTCCACCTGCAGTTCGAATGTGACCCGCCAGTGGAGCGGCGCGCTGTCTTGCCTATCGGTGACTGGGCGTTGTGTGGCACGGACAGGTCTCGCCGCGCTGTGCTTAGGGCTTCGACGTTTGCGCTCATACTTGCGCCGGCCGATAGAACGTATGTTACTACAGCGTTACTGCAAGCACGGCTGTATGAAGCTTTGAGGTCCGGTGCGATACCAGTGCTGCTAGGGGGAGATCGGATCAGGTTGCCGTTCGACGAGGTGTTGGACTGGCGGCGCGCGGCGCTGTCCTTACCGCGCGCGCGCGTTCCTGAACTGCACATGCTACTGCGCGCGCTGGGTGACGCCGACGTGCTGGCCATGCGGCGCCAGGGCCGCGTGCTGTGGGAGCGCTACCTCAGCTCCGTGCAGGCCAGCGTAGACTCTCTGCTCGCCATACTACGTACGCGCCTGCACATCCCGGCGCAGCCCGTGCCGCCGACTCTCGGAGCGCCCGCCTTCAATGACTCCTTCTTTCCTCCGCGAACGGAGCCGCCTGCAGTGGATACGGAACCGGAGGAAAGTCTGGGCCCTCTAGAAGCTCCGTACGCGAGTCCTGCGTATCGCCGCAACTATTCCGTGGGGTTAATTCACGGCTACGAGCTATGGAACGAGTGGGGCTCGCCGTTCGCGCTGTACCCGCAGCTGCCGTGGGACCCGGCCGTGACGTCGGAGGCGCGCTTCGTGGGCTCGGCGGCGGGCATGCGGCCGCTGGGGGGGGGCGCGGGGGGCGCGGGACGGGAGCTCAGCGAGGCGCTGGGCGGGGACCGGCCAAGGGAACAGTTCACGGTCGTCATACTCACGTACGAGCGGGAGGCTGTGCTGGCTGCTGCACTCGCGAGGTTGAGAGGGTTGCCGTATTTGAATAAGGTAAGAAAATGTCCAATTTATCACAAATACTTTAAATCAAAATAATTATGTACTTGAGTCACAAAAGTAGTCTGAATTCAATCGAACCTCACTTCAGCCCTTAATAACTGATGTCAAATGTAACTTAATAGTTGATCATGTCCTCAGGTGGTGGTGGTATGGAACGGCCCGTCCTCCCCGAGTGCCGTGTCCTCCTGGCCGGAGAGCGGGGCTCCAGTGGCCGTCATACGAGCCCCGCGCAATTCGCTCAACAACCGCTTTCTACCGTACCATCTGATCGACACCGAAGCCGTGCTGTGCGTGGACGACGACGCACATCTACGACATGACGAGATCGTATTCGCTTTTAGGTCAGTGCCAATGATATTATAAGTAAAAAAGGTGTAGATACGTCATACGCGCTCAATAACGTAAACGCTCAAATGAGGCTGATCCACACATCTTGATCTCAGTGCGACGTTGCCAGCTGCACTTCACGTACCACAGACTGAATTAAAAGTAAAAGTGACTCAAAACTACCAAAAATGCCGTCGTGTGTGATGAGATATTGTACAAATTAAACATGCAAGACTTCTAAAAGTCAAGGAATCACATAACATTCGTAAATATACTATATTTTCACAAATAAAACATTACGTTTCTATAAATATGGCGTCGTAAAAGAAAGAGTGCGAGCACGGGTGCGAGTGAGAGGAGACGCTGACGTGCGGGGGGATTGATGACGCGTGGCGCTGTTTGTTTATCTAGCTGTCACTTTTTTTCTTATTGCGTTGTATCAAGCTATCCTTTTTACTTGTAGTGAAATGTAATGTGTGAATAAAAAAGTGTGTATCTGTGCTGCCGCTCGGCGCGGCACAGTTTTTTACGTCGTTTTGTACGCGTATAACATATCTATGACTTTATAATATCATTGGTCAGTGCACTTAGTATAGTGTGACAGGGATCTCCTGATGACAGCTGTCAACAACCGCTACCTGACGCACCTCAAAGATCCTCCTGAGGCTGTACCATTTCTGTTTTTTTTTTACTTGCTAAAATCTTCAAATGAGTCCTCCCACCCAGTAAAGGATTGTCAGACTTTTACTGACTAAATTACACAGTGTCCTTCAATAGCCCTCTACGTTACGGGATCACGCGACCCCGGGGACAGTCCCGCGACCCCTGAGACAGTCCCGCGACCCATGAGACGGTCCCGCTACCCCTGAGACAGTCCGCGACGCCTCAGGTAGTCCCGCTACCCCTGAGACAGTACCTCTACTCCTGAGACAGTCACGCGACCCCTGAGACAGTCTGCCTGCCGGGGTCGCGGGACTAACGAATTACCGGAACATAAAGGGCTTTTGAAGGACACCTTGGATTTTAGTCAGTACTCTAACAGTTCTTCCTGTCCTGCTCTGATTCATTTGATGATTTTATACGTTAAAAAAAAGTATACAAGGATCATCTGGTGACAGCTGTCAGTAACCACTTCCTGCCGTACCCTTCATTTATAATAATATCCTTGTTCACAGGGTGTGGAGAGAACATCGCGACCGTATAGTTGGTTTTCCCGGTCGATATCATGCTTGGGATCTCAATTTTAACAACGGTTTCCTGTACAACTCCAATTATAGGTGAGTTTTGTATTTTTAAGTATTTTTTTGACTGCTTATAAAATATATCTGATGAGTTAATTGGATTATGACATGACACGATACTTTTTCTTTTCCTCTTTGGTCTAAGGGTTGTAAGCGCGATGTTCGAGTGTCACGTCCTGTGTTTGTATAACAGGAGGGGGTATTACAACATCTTAAAACCAGCTTATTCCGGCGAGTGAAAGTGCCATCTAGCGCCATCTCGTTTACTCACTGTAACAAACAAGCCTAGTTTTAAGACGTTGTAACAGGCTTATTCCAGCGAGTGAAAGTGACAGAGCTATACAAGTCGTCTAGCGCCATCTCGTTTACTCACTGGAACAGGCCTGGTTTTAAGACGTTGTAATTAGTGACCGACCGAAATTTCGGTTTCGGTTTCGGCCGGTTTCGGCCAAAAAGTCTAGTTTCGGCCCTAGTTTCGGTTTCGGCCAAAATATAGCCGAAACTTTGCCGAAACCGAAACCTGACGAAACTCAAGTATTCGTGCATTTTCGTGTGTCGTTAGGTAACATTCGTAGCCAACACTCGTGCTTGCTTGACGGCAGGGCCCGGCGCTGTTCGAATATAGATTATGGCTAAGTAGAAGCTAAATAACATAGAAAAATAGCAATTTCTTAGAAACCTATTTGTTCCATAAGTTTGCCGTATAACAATTATTTCCAGAATTTGATCCTTATTAGCAACACTATCGAATGGTGTAATAATGTGTGGTTTTTTTTTTCCAAAATCTGCGGTTTCGATTCCTGACCAGCACTATTGATTTTTAGGGTTCCGTAGTCAACAAGGAACCCTTATAGTGTCGCCATGTCTGTCGGTCCGTCCGTTTGTCCGTCCGTCTGTCCGCAGTTTAGCTCAGAGACGCACAGTACTAGAGAGCTGTAATTTGGTGTAAATATACGGATTTGTTGTGCCGTAAAAGTGGTAAAATAAAATCTCGTAAAATATTTTTTTTTAGGGTACCTCCTGTACTTACACGTAAAGTGAGGATTTTTTTTCCCTCGCGTACGTACCCCTTTGGTGGGGGGTATCATTAAATAGGCCTTCAAAAAATAATGATAGTTTCCATTAACAGTTTTTTGATAAAAAAATTCGTTTGTGAAATATTAAGCTTTAAAGTGCTAAATTTTGCTCGATTCGAGTGTCCCCCCTCTCTACCAGCTAAACGGTTATGTTTGGGGGTGTGAAAAAATTCACAATAGTAGTAAATATAACGAAGTTTAAAAGAAAATTATCATGACTAAGTAGGCTTTACAACTTTACGAGTAATAGTCGACCAACTTATAAAATGTACTTGGATAATATGCTGTCTTAAACAAAATGAATCGGAGAACATGTTCTTCAACTGCAAATGTAAGTTTGTCAACTTTATTTTTACAGCTTTAATAGGTATGTTTTTACGGTATGTTTTTTTGGGGATTGGTAGGTTTTTATCGTCAACTATTTTTAACTAACTTAAATAAAAGGAGGAGGTTCTAAATACGTCGTAATCTTTTTTCTTATGAAATACATAAGAAAAAAGATTATCCCTGTTTTCTCAAAGACTCCTGGACCGATTTTGAAAATTCTTCTTTTTAAAATTAGGTTCAGCGAATCAGTTTAGTTAGTTCGCATAAGTATTTTGATGGGCAACTACGGAACCCTACACTGTGCGTGGCCCGACACGCACTTGACCGGTTTTTTTCTAAATTCAATGATGCAGTATTCGTTTTCGACAAAATCGGTCTTCAGTCATCCTGTAATTCCTGTATAATTATACACTTATTCTTAAGTGTTAACAAATGTAAAAAACAAACTTATAATTTTAGAAAATAATCGACAATTTAAATGTTTTAAAAAGTTTCGGTTTCGGCCGAAACTGAGAGCTAGGCCGAAAGTTCGGTTTCGGTTTCGGCTGAAAAATCAGTTTCGGTCGGACACTAGTTGTAATACTCCCCCAAGACAAAGAAAGTGATTTTCGGCTTTTCTGTCAGTAATTTTACCCGGTCTAATCTTGTCCCTATGGATAGCAAAAAGCAGCCTGCAGGATTAGACATAACACACGGGTGACTTGTGTGAGATACACTTCTGCCTCGCCTTGTAAGGGAAAACAGACAATATACTAAGACCACTGAAAACAATAGCCATTTTATTTTTCAGATATCAATGAGGTTTTAATGTAAAGTTAAATCCTAGTTTGCAACCCTTGTTCCATGGCTGCCATCTTGGTAAAAGTGATGCAGATGTATTTATCGTGCAAACTTAGGTCACACTTAAATAAAATGACCTTTTTAAGACACGAAATAATCTTTTTTTGCTGACAACGTTTTAAAATCTTTGATATTTGATGTAAACAAGGAACGCAGGTTTGTTAGATGTATTATTGTGCCATAAAACTAACGTAATAAGTGAAAAAAAAACATTCAAAATGCCGGTAGCGAGAGCACAGTATCGTCTTCCGGTTTTCTACTCTGATTTGCCAAGTTGTAAGTAGATAATTTAAAAAAACAAAAAAAAATTGTCTATGCTAATTTTTTTTTTTATATCCGTTATACAGCTGCGAGCTAAGCATGGTGCTGACTGGCGCGGCGTTCATTCACCGCTACTACTTGTGGGCGTACTGGCGCACTCTGCCGGCCGCTATACGAGACTACGTGGACGAGTACATGAACTGCGAGGATATTGCTATGAACTTCCTCGTCTCGCACATCACTAGGAAGCCACCAGTCAAGGTTAGTTTACTGCTTTATGGTAAGCGTCCACAGGCCCGCATCGTACGCATCAAACGGATTACTGTGTCGGCAGCGATCGGATTGCCGACGCGAGTATCAGCAATCGGATTGCCGATTCCACCTTCATCGCTTCCACTGATCGGCATTCCGTATGACGTCATCGCATTAAGGCATTGCCGATGAGCCGTCCGTACGATGCGGATCAGTGGACGCAATTGTATGAGTTTTCATAGAAGGCAAACTAAAATCCGTTACGTACGATACGTCCGATACATGCGATGCCGACCTGTGGACGCACACCTTTAAGCCAGAAACACATTATTTAACACGCCACGCGACGCAACGTGTCAACACCCGATTTGCAGTGAGCGCGTGTCGTCGCGTCGGGTGTTCATAGTGTGATTCTGGTCATAGAAAACTATACATTTGATTTGACTCAACACGCATCACGTTTCGTCGGGTGGCGTTGGGTGTTAATAATGTGTTTCCGGCTTTATGGTCATCTCACACTGAGATGCGACGCGGCGCGATGTAACGCAACGATACTGGAAATGTATATCTTTACGTGTTTATATCTGCGGCGCGCTACGTTGCGTCATCGGTAAAATGTGTATCTTTTCGTGTATTAAACACTCACACAGATTTTGAGTCGCTCTGTTGATAATTAAGTGTGCGCAGCGTGACGTCTCGGTGTATATTGACCCTTATGGTCATTTTGACAATGGATAAATAGATAACCAGACTAAAATGTATCCATTGTATACTTTTATGATTCTCAAATAGTTATCGGAATAACTATTTGCATTGTAATATTATAAATGTGAAAGTTTTTGAGGATGTATGTATGTGTATGCTTGTTGCTCTTTCACCCAAAAACCAATGAACGGATTTGGCTAAAATTTGGTATACAGATAGTTTATAACCTGGATTAACACATAGGATAGTTTTAATACCGATTTTATGTTCCCATGGGATAATTTTCGAGTTGTAGCGGGTGAAGCCGCTGGCAATAGCTAGTACAAATATACAGTGGATCCAACACAGGAAACAAGAGGTACAGTGGAAACTCACATACACAAACACCCAGACACGGAGGTCTGGGTGTTTGTGTATGTGAGTTTCTGTGTTTGTAAACGCACCCACGATACAGGAGAAATTCCTTGTGTGGGGAAAGGTTAAAAAAAAAAACTGCTGAGGCTATATCTGTAATAGTGTGGTCTAGCCGATGACTAACTAAAGTAGAAAAAAAAACATTTATTTCAATTGGGATGGCAACTGGGAAACGAAATGCGCTAGTATAGCTACACCAATCTTTTGACCATTGAACCATTTCGCGGTTGGTCCAATTCGTGATGAACCATATCCTTTTTACCCGACTGCGCGACGCAAAGGAGGGTAATGTGTTTATCAGTCTATGTATGTATGTTTGTTTCTATGTGGCGTTCTAGAGACCAAATGCGTGAACCGATTTTGATAATTTTTACGTCAATCGATTCGTCTTAACCTTGCGAGTGTCACTAAAGACATGACAGTCATCAAAATTCACCACAGCGACAACCAGACGCCATATTGTCAAAATGAAAAAAAAAATGTCGATGAACTATGTCATGTGGGGTATCGTTGAATAGGTATTTTAAAATCATCTTTAGGTTCCCTTTATCATTTTTCATTTTAAATAATAGTTTAGGATATATAACGATTCAAAGTTGTTTAGCAAAACAATAGTTCTCTGAATAGTAACTAAAAAGTATGAAATAAAAAAAATATTCAACGAAAAACAAAAAACCCGACTGCGTTAAAAAAAAAATAAAAAGAAACAAGCCCAGTAGTTAAGAATTCACTCATTCACACTCACAGTCGGGGCCCATTCAAATTATACCAATCAAATCTTCCCAACGGGCCCCGACTGTGAGTGTGAATGAGTGAATTCTTAACTACTGGGCTTGTTTCTTTCTTTTTAGTTTTTTTTAACGCAGTCGGGTTTTTTGTTTTTCGTTAATTTTTTTTCTGGTTGAGTTTCTCAATTGATTATCACTTGTTTACTGTTTGGTGACAAACTGTATCCATAAAGATTAGCTCTTATACCCCCTTATTAATAAAACGAGAAGTAAAGTTATGCCAAAGTAAAGGGCTTCACATACAGCAGCTATAATGTAAAGATGTAAATTATAGCACGATATATCTCATTACATCTTTCCATAGCGATTCGAAGATGTAAAAATATACATTATAGCTGCAGTGTGTGGTCTCCTGACGATTTCTATGGAAAGATGTAATGTGATGTATCGTGCTATAATGTACATCTTTACATTATAGCTGCTGTGTGTGGAGACCTTTAATCCGTAAAAAAGAAAGTATGGTTAATACGAAGATTATTCTGTTTGTTTGAGGTTTGAGCGTGTCCAAAGTCAAATGATGAATTAATTTATTATCTTAGGTTTATAACTTTCTTAAATTCTAGGTAACGTCGCGATGGACGTTCCGGTGTCCCGGGTGTCCGGTGACGTTGTCAGCAGACGAAACACATTTCCATGAAAGACATAAATGTATACAGTTCTTCTCACAGGTAAAAAATTGTTTACTGTAAAAGTTATTCCATTGAACTTCTTTAACAAAAGTCATTATGAAGTTATAAAATGAATTTTATAGCCTTGATGTAAGGTATAAATTTCCTAATATTTACGTTTGTCCACAGGTGATGGGCTACACACCACTTTTAACGACCCAGTATCGAGCCGACTCCGTGCTCTTCAAGACGCGGATACCACACGACAAGCAAAAATGTTTCAAGTTCATATAGTCACAGGTTTTAATTTACCTTGTTTTAAAACGTAGCATTACTGTAGATAATTATTTATTTTTGAAATGAACGAATGGTAGATCGAATTGAGTTGTAGGATAGTCAAATACAATTGGAAGCCATGTTGTATTGAAATTACATAAGTTGATAAATATTTATAAATAAGTACGTCTATTATCAATTCTAGACGTATACTGGGTGTAAGGGACAGCCCTCCACAGTGATAAAAAAAATCGGCTTCTCCATACAAACTGTCCAATCAAGTTTATAATTTTCTATGGTGAGGCCGATTTTATTTTCACTTCCTGAAAAAAAAATGGGGAAGGTTGTTCAGTTTCGTCAACTGAGCAAGCCCTGAAAAGGGGTTTGCAAGTTTTAGTACGGACTTTGGCATCAATTTTTTTTTCTTTCGCCAGTGATGAAACTTTGGGCATGATTAGACTACTACCTAAGAAGTCCATAGAAAAAAACAAAAAAGTTTCTAAACCGTAACCAACCAGAGATATGGTGGTTTGATTTTGTACTACCTACTAAAAATAACTCCAGATTAGAACAAAATAAAGACCATCATATCTCTGGTTAGTTACGGTTTAGAATTTTTTTATTAATTATTTTTTACGAACTTCTTAGGTTATGGTCTACTAATAACCAAAATTTCTTTACTGGCGAAAGAAAAAAAAAAGATTGATGCCAAAAAGTTGCAAACCCCTTTGTGAAGGGCTGTCCCTTACACCTTGTATATACGCGGTTCAATGCATTTTATGTAGCGCGTACTGAATATAACTTCACTTCACAGATAATTATGACGGGTATCGAAATTAAATTATAATTTAATTTCGATACCATTTATATAATAGGTTGTGTTGTGAAATACTAGTAAACCAGCACGTTGACATCAACCCAGACGATATGCAAGATATTAACACTTGGGAAATCACGCTTTCTGATTTATTTTGCGTTCAACGCTTTTTTTAAGTTTCGGCAATTAATCCTATTTAGCCTTTTGTATTCCGATTATAAACCAGTGTGAAAAGTTTAATATTTTCAAGTATTTATTATATATTTAGGAATTATCATTATATCATCGATCTAGGTTCTTGTAGTTCGAACAAATTAAAACGGGAGTCTCGCAATCGTTGTGTTTTTTTTTATATTTTTGCATTTTTTTCATGGAATTGATTAATTATAAATGATAGTAGTAAAATTATGGTGCGTGAATAATTTTAAATATTTTAGAATCATATAAGGTTAACTGATAATGTTAATATTATAAGTGATGAATGATGATAATGTTAATGTTAATATTTGTTGTAAATATTGTAATTATAAAAAAGCACGATACACAACAGATTGTACATTCGAATTATCCAAATAAATTCAAATTAATTTGCATAATGATGACAATAAAATTCAAGTACATACACATTATTGTAAATATTTAAATAAAAGCAAATACAAAAACATACAATTTCAGTAAAAGGCAGCATTTAGAGAGCCTTTAGTTTTTAGAAAGAACTAAAAACGATATTGTAGTAAAAATAGAAAGATTTTTATAGAAATCAATCGATTTTTTTTAGCTAATTATTATACTTGTCTAAGCAATTTCAAACTCGTAGATGTGTTCATAGTTCTATAATACATAGTTTAATTAATTATGAGCACCAACTTATATAATATTTATTGGTTACGGAAAATGAAAATTAAACACCGGTAGGTAGTGTATTCTATAACGTTCAAGAGCTTCTTGCAACGAACTCATTTCTTTTTAATTTATCGCAGATTCTATTTTCTAAACACTTCGAAATTCGAATGGTGTCTCGTTGAGAAATCGAGATGGTTTACTCGTGAACGTTACAGAGCACTACGTTAGGGCGCTCCCTCACCGCGAGCATTCACCTGTAATGTAACGTTACAGATTCGAACATTCGAAGTCAATAGAGCATCATATTGCGCACTTTTATACATTACAGGTGAATGCTAGCGGTGAGGAAGCGCCATAACTCGAACTTTGAAGACACCCTGTAATTTAAAATGCCAAAAATGTATAAATAATTCTTACGTCTATGTGTTGTCATTATAAACTAAGCATTTTTTTACTATATTTTATTAAGATTGAAATCTGTATTTATGAGACTGACCATTTGATAATTTGAAAATAATTTTATACAGTAAGAAAAATTGTGGAATTGTGTTAAATCAATTATTTCATATTTTGTTTTGTAAAATGAAGTCATTATTTTTGAGAGTATTTCGCATTTATATTTTTTAATCATTTAGATAATAGTTTTTTTTTATTATATTTTTTTTACGTCGAAAGATCAATCAGTACCAATTTATAAAGTAATTGTTAATCATTGTATTATTGTGTATTCTTGTTCTCTCGTTTTCTATAAGAAGTCGTTGTTACTCAACTCGATATGTGACTATGTCTTCGATATACGTATTAAATTGCAACCAATGACGCATTTTCGTGAAATGTTAAAGCGAGTTATCCAAAGTTCATATTTGGTTAGTACAACCGATAACAGATACGTCAGGGTTAAGGTAAAAAGATCGCCATTAGAGCGCCTTCACACTAGCGTTTGTCCAGCCTAGGCGGATACACGTATGCGCAGCACAGGCGTCGCGACAACGCGGCGCAGGATTCGCGTTGTTGCGGCGTTTCCTATAGAGGCAATTGAACGCAACGCTATGCGGCGCAGACGTCACACGGAAATGGAACGACGTGTGTGACGTTTGTACCGCGTTAGCACAGCGTTCAATTAACTATTTGCGCTGCTCATACGTTTATTGAACGACGCTGGACAAACGCTAGTGTGAAGGCGCTCTTAAGGGCTTCACACACAGCAGCTATAATGTAAAGATGTACATTATAGCACGATACATCTCATTACATCTTTCCATAAAATCGTCAGGAGACCACGCACTGCAGCTATAATGTATATTTTCACATCTTCAAATTTCTATGGGAAGATGTAATGAGATGTATCGTGCTATAATGTACATCTTTACATTATAGCTGCTGTGTGTGAAGCCCTTCAAGGTACTTATCATTGCCGATCGACACTCCGTACCTTGAACATATCGTACCCTACCTATTGTCACGTAGTAATGTCACACTGCGGTGGCAACACGAGATACAGTCACAACCGCAGCTGCCTCGTGCTACTAGTAGCCGATGTTCACATATCTTGTTACAGAGTTATACGTAATTGAGTCCATAAAGGTCAACTGTATTGATGACTGAATGTCCTTCAAATACGCAACAAACTTGGAATTAAGTTATTTAATACAAAAGCTACTCCAACTTGTCACAAACAACTCTTCGAAGAAATACAGATGATTTTAAATAATTTGTTACTTTTTTTGTCGTGGTTATATCTTCAAATGGTTTCGCTCACCCGGGGAGAAACGGGAGGGACTGTCAAACTTGTACTGACTAAAATCCACGGTGATCCTTTCAACCGCCAACGTCCGATATATCCGACAAATATTTTCGGGCCCATTACGCCAGAGTCGGATATATTCGACAGAGAATATTCACAATTTTTGCTGTTTAGTTTGATTTTATTGCATCTATTCTATATATCTCTGTTTTTGTAGATAGACAGATATAATAGTTTTTTACTGTACAACGTAATATTTTACAAATCGGAGCAAAGAGAGGAACTTGTATTTCACCGATTCTTAGCCTGGCGCAGGGGGCACGACAATTGATAATGAAGTATGGAGGTTAAAGTTTATTTAACGTTTAAGGGTTTTGGTTACCTGATGAATCAGTCCCTATTGCTCGTGACTGTACTGAAGTACCCGCAAGATAATTTGATAAATTATACGACAACGTCACAATTAGTTTAACCTGAGTGCCCGAGGACTGGCCTAAAATAAAATACGGATTAAAGAATGAACCCGAATAAGCTCTAAAACCCAAAATAGCAAGTGCTTTATTCGGTCGGCCTTGCTCATATTATATATTAACAGCTGGGTACGTATGTATATTTATACGAATCGATCAAATTATTGTATCGTCACAATCATATTGCTATACAAGACTTACATAATTTTGGGGCGTTTTCGGAACTAATAAAATATTGTTAAAAGTTGTTTGGTTTGATTGTGCGTGGCGCCGTTTTTCAAATAAATGACATACAGTAGTTTTTGAAATGTCTCGGATAGTTTATTTTATCAATTGCATTGTAACTCGGTGGTTACAAAACTTTAAAGTAATTGAGGTCTGTATAAAACTACATAGGTATTCTCTTTTTTAATCATGATGTTTTGGTACTTAATTCTTCCTTGATCAAACTATATTTGGCAATATTATGATGAAAAATCCAAATAAGCCCTTCATTTAAAATGTCAAAAACATAATTAGACCCGAAATGAAACGTAAAAGAAAAAAAAATACTTGTCTCTTTTATTTCAGCACTACTACTGACGGACTGACCATTAGTAAATTTAATTGAACAAAAACCGTCTATTGATTTTCGATTCACGTTTATCGATTTATTACAATATATGCTTTCTATTACACTTTCCAGTTCCCGCCACAAATTATTTATGAAAAATCTTTTTTTCCTTTTTTTCTGGAGTAATTTGAAAACGATATAAAGTTACTCCAACTTT
The DNA here is from genome assembly GCA_036375495.1 of Agrotis segetum. NCBI lineage: Eukaryota > Metazoa > Arthropoda > Insecta > Lepidoptera > Noctuidae > Agrotis > Agrotis segetum. The sequence continues at coordinate 2,055,251 of JAQSVV010000046.1, forward strand.
CTATTTCTATAAGTAGTGTTTTGGTAAATAGATAATCATACTATTATAATACATAGAAAATATATAGTACGAAAGTATGTACGATCCTAATCATTCATACGACGGCGACGTTTGTATATGTAGCTTTTCGATCGGTTTTGTTATGAACTTATCAGTTTGTTTAAGAATTTTTGGGGTTGTTATCGATAGTTCATAGACCCCGTTTCCGCTTGCACGTGTTCAAACGTATAAAATACACTGTATATTATACAAACAGTGTATAAGTTTTTATATTCCAACTTTTTTTTCGAACTGTTTGTGTTTTAATTTTACTTGTTCATTAAAGAAATGGTCATGAGAAAAAGATGGTCAAAAATGTTTTATAAATCATGTCTTCTTTTAAATGTAAATACTGTGTAATATAGACACGCAATTAAATCAATGTAATGAATTATTTGTATTTAAATGTTTTATTTACTCATATTCGGCCATGTAATATTTAAATTATCCTGCTTTTTTTCTGTGACTTCTAGGTAAAACAGAAATCGTTGTATGTATCTGTCTCAAATATATTTTCTTTTATTGAAAAAATCTGTCTGGTGGTCAAATCAAATCAAATCAAATCTGGTTTCTGAGCTTCCAAGGGCCTGTTATTGCAAAATGAAACACATCACTAAAATAATATCATATTTATTTCATCATAAATTATCAAGACAAAACGTTTACATTCATATTTATAATTTATTTATTATCTAATAAAATGACATTCGCACAAATCAGTTACAAAATAATTTCATTCAATAACTCGAGTTGGTATATTTTTGAACACTTCGGTTTGAAACTCGTTAGGTTCTACTTAGGTACTATTTGTATTAGATTTATGCATAAACCGACTTATAAAACACATTATTTACTTGCATCAAAAGGTTACAAATAGGACATATTTTTATTTTAAATAGTGGCTTTTTGATTCGCCCGATTAGTATCAAGTACAAGATTTTTCGTAGGAAATTGTGAATGTAAGTCGATTTATAACAAAACAAAAATACTCTGTAATTTATACTTATATTAAAAAACTACACTAAACAAGGGAGCCACACTGAGTGAGATTTTTTGGATATAATAAAATTCTAAGCTCCCTTGCAACCTAAGTAAATTTAAAAAGATATATCTCAAATAGTAAAAAACGTTTATTTCTTATAAATAATCAATTTCAAACACATTCAAAACATTAAACTTAATTTTATAAAATTATGGGGCGGATATCAAAATTGATTGAATACTTAAAAAATGAGATAAGCTTGTGTGTTTGCATAAATATGATGTAATTCAAGATATTTACAATGTACGAGTACAAGCATGTTGTATGGACACTATAACTGGTCGTTGAGAACTTAATATAAAGAGGTCTCTAGCACTAGTCCACTCCACAATGTACTCCAGAGAGTAATGAGAATGGCCCCGAGACTGGATCGTTCCACGAGATACGAGTAAGATTCCAAATATCAGATTTCTTAATGGTATTTTCGATAGGTATACATAGCGTCCTTTAAAACGGTCACTATAGTTTTGTTCAGCACTTAAAGCTGTCGTTTATTTAGAATAAGTGGGTATGTGGTGGAGATGGTGTGGAGGCTTGGTCCGGGCCGCGTGTCGCGCGGAACTGACAGGCCGGCGGGGGGCGCGGGCGGCGCGGGGGGCGCGGGGGGCGCGGCGACACGCCGGCGCGGGCGCTCTCAAGCCAAGTCCTCGCCTTTACCGTCCAACCTCTTCAGCTAAACAATAAATAAACAGTATTAGTTCTAAAATTATCTATGTATTAATTTTTTATACCACATATGTACATACCTATATAAAACCACCCTGTCGAAGTGGGCAGATGGGAATAAGAAGGCACACAAAATCATTAAGGTACATCACACATCAGACCAATGGAGTGAGTGAGTGATTTCTATCGGCCTGTTCAGCTTAAATTGATGGGATGTGGATGATCATGGACACGCTCGGTTACTTACGCTTTGTTCTACTGTCCAAGCAGTTGGGGCTAGGCGTCCAGTACGCTTGTAATGGAATATTTAATTAACTTTGTACTGAACAACCATCTATTTGTGTTGCCAAAAGTTACCCTATAGTATGGGCTGCCAGAAACAAAAAAAAAACTAATTCAATATTTTTTTTTCTATAGAAACTATTTGACTAAGAGCTGATTTTTTAATAGTCAAATAACTTTTAACTGAGGAATATAAATGGCGGTTTGACAGCTTATCTATAGAAAATATGTCAAACCGCTATTTTTATTCCTTATACAAAAGTTATCCGACTGTTGAAAAATCAGCCCTAATAGAAATATAATTATACTGCAAATGCTTTTGGGCCCTTCTGTTGTGGGGTCAATTCAAGATCCATATTATAATTGGTATAAAAAAAATGTTTTTTCATCAAAGGATAGGAAGTGTAGAGGCTACTGCAAGTAATAAGAAGTTCTCAGAGTGTAAATTGTTCTGAAGAAGAACTTCATCACCATCAGTCATATCATCATCATCTCCTTCATCTTACCTCCTTCTCGTCTCCGGCGACGGCGCGGTAGCGGGGCGGGGTCTCGACGGGCGGCGCGGAGAACCCGTGCACGTACAAAAGGGCGGCCGCGATGCCTCCAGCGATGGGGCCTACCCAGTATATCTGTAGGAATTTATACTTTAGAGCTGTTCTATAGGTAAGAGGTATTAAGAAATTAATGGAGGGTGTCTCTTTATTTTGGCAGGCTAAGCTTTTTCCGCCAATTTTATTAACGTGGAGAGAAATGTGTAACATCGAGTCTGTTGTCCTTCTTCTGATTTGATAAAAGTATACTGAATAGGACATATCCTGGTCGCTTAAGAGCTGCAAATTCCTTAGCGAAACTGACAATGGGTATAAAACATCGGGTGGTCACATTTTGTGCGGTCGACCAATACCTACTGAATTCTTAGTTATAATATTGCGATTATTTTAGAGTAAAATTCGAAATCTGAAAATCCATTCACAAAATCCGCTGGAATTCAGTCGAACCTAGTAACTATTTGTCATTAGGAGACGAAAAAAAAAGATTGTCTCAGGGATTGTTCAAGCAGGCCGGTTTACTGAAAACCTTGGGTTTACGAACTTATTTTTGAGATGTTGAGTCTGGTCTAAATCAGCCAAAAATCTATTTTGAAAGTTGCTTACCCAATGGTCAGCCCATTCGTTGGCGACGAGTGCAGAGCCGAAGGAGCGAGCGGGGTTCATGGCGGAGCCGGTGTAGTCGACTGCGAGCAAGTGACCCAAAGTCACCGTCAGTCCGATAGCCAGGGGCGCTGTGGACTTGCTGTCCGGCTTGTTGGAGTCGCATACCTAAGGAGAGAAAAATGTTTTGATTAAATTATAATTTTATGTAGTCCTACAGAAAATCTGCAAAAAATATTATCCAGAAATTGGCAATAAATAATGACAACTTTACTGCGTACTTTGCGTCCTGACGAGTTTCTTGTATATTTTAGTTAGTCTACTCGACAATAGATGGCGCTACTTGTATTCTAACTTGCTTGAGCGTAATTCAAAAAACTGTGGATCTACCTCATACAATCAACAAAATGTAATATAATTTTCAAAAGAATTATTTATTTATTCATTTAAATTACAGGTATTTAAAAACAGGATTAACAGTGGATCCCAAACTAGGCACAGCCTGTATCTTGGTGACCTATAATTTATAATTGGTTAACTTGACATAAAAATGTAGAAAACCGGAAGTCGCCACTGTCTTCGCGCTACTAGTAGCACTTTGAATGAATTTTTCTTTTTTTTTCACTTATTACGTTTGTTTTATGGCACAATAATAAATCTAACAAACCTGCGGTCTTTGTTTACATCAAATATCAAAGATTTTAAAACGCTGTCAGAAATAAAAATTTTAGTTCCGTTTCAACCCGTTCTGGCCAAGCTGTATTTTTAATTATTACATAGGAAACCGTTTAATAAACTATGAATGAACTGAGTTTAAAATAAATCTTTCAAGAATAACACAGGTACTTCAACACATAATATAAATAATAACACACTCAGAATGTCGTGTAAATACATAAGTGCCGATAGATTACTGTAAATAATGTTGTTTACACTTGATCACCTAATCTACGATATGGACCACTTGTAGTAAAATAAGCATTTCTTTATAGCACGTTGGTTGTTGGCCCACATTAGTCATAACATGAGATTATTTACACCAAACATGCGTGGATGTTTCTCAAATACGATTAGAGACTTTAATTTAGAGTCTGAAGAGCAGAATAAAAAAAATCCTGTTCGTTTTCTTGTGTACATACCTCAGCTGGAGGTTGGAGCTGATATTTACGTATAAAAAATTTTGTACGTCAACTGCAAAACCAATAGGTACCTAGTATAAGTAACTGTTACTAATTGCCCCAAAACCCAGAAATCAATCAAGTCCAACGGAGCGTGAAATAAGGCATTAGTTTGGTTTTGTTTCACAGACATCGTCGAGAACCTTGTTATAAAGTAACAGTTACTATGTAAATTATGGGACTGTTTTATAAAAAAATACTAGTTTCAACGCTTTGTTTTTAAAAGGTAACCGTATTCATTCGTTGCAGGCACGTAGAGATAATGTAAACTACTTATTCAATATTTCAGGGAAATTTAAATAGAAACGCCGTTCACATACTTATTTATGTCACACATAAATTTTAGTGATGCAGCGAATAGAATCGCTGTGATCTGAATAAGTTGTAGCGATTTATCTACACTGTTTTCAATTCAAACCTGTCTCAAGTCTGTTGTTTTTTAAGTCAAAAAGGATACAGGTAGGTAAGATATCCTTAGCGGTACTGCGGTACAGCCAGTCAAAATCAACAATAAATTCGCGAAGTTGTTATTACCATTTCTGATTACCATTTTTACTAGGTATGTTGTTTGGACCCATTAGGGCTATGGAAACCTAAGTTTGAAACTCACAACAAGTAGTGAAAAAAAAATTTTTCACCGAAAACCGCGAACTTCGAAAAATAAAATCTACGGTATATATCCTAGGAAAATAGGAATAAGGTAGGTACCTACTCTTGAGATACGATGGCATACGATGATTATAACCTAGATCGCTAAAATTGACTATTTACAGAGTGTCGCTCTACAAACACAAAATATTAAGGAATAAACATTAACGCAAGCATTTAATATTTAAGGAAATTAATAATAGTAATTTCTCATAATTTATATACAAATATGCCAGAGGTATTTTGACTGCAATATAACTTGTTGGTATTACAATACGCCTATCCCTTTTCGAGTTAATAAAAATAGTTTTTGAAGCTGATTGCGTTGACTCTGTCCAAAGCCACATTTATGAGCCGGTAGCAGAGGTTACAAGTATTACGTAGGTAGTGATAGATTGTCGACTCATCTCTTACAATAGGGAACCAGTTTCCATGAGAGGACACCTACTCGCTCGGGATGAGAAACAATTGACTGTCGACGCTTTCTTTTTTTCTTATCGAGTCTGGTGCACCTTTCTTTGTATGACTCTACTTTAAATTTTTCTTTTTTTTAAAACGTTGCTAGGTACCTACACTAAGAATTTCTTCTGTATGCGTTTACAAACATAGAAACTCACATACACAAACACGAGACCTGAAACAACTAAATATTTGCAGATCATATAAATATTTGTTCCGTGGGGGATCGAACCCGCGATACATAGCGCAGCAGTCCAATTGCTCAGCCACTGCGCCAAATGTGCCATCAAAATGTAAAGTTTTTTAATGTGTTTGTAAGTTTTTTTTCCAATCACACAAAAAAGTTCCGACTGATTTAGATGAAATTTTACACAATTTTTAGGGTTCCGTAGTCAACAAAAGGAACCCTTATAGTTTCGCCATGTCCGTCCGTCCGTTCGTCCGTCTGTCCGCAGTTTAGCTCAGAGATGCACAGTACTAGAGAGCTGTAATTTGGTGTAAATATACGGATTTGTTGTGCCGAAAAAGTGGTAAAATAAAATCCCGAAAAATATTTTTTTTTAGGGTACCTCCTGTACACGTAAAGTGGGAATGTTTTTTTTGTTTCTCGCGTACCCCTTAGTGTGGGGTATCATTTAATAGGTGTTTAAAAAATAATGTGAGTATCCATTAAAAAATTTTAGATAAAAAAATTCGTTTGTGAAATATTAAGCTATAAAGTGCTAAATTTTGCTCGACTCGAGTGTCCCTCTACCAGCTAAACGGTTATGTTTGGGGGTGTGAAAAAATTCAGAATAGTAGTATATATAACGAAATTAAAAAGACAATTATCGTGACTAAGTAGGCTTTACAACTTTACGAGTAATAGTCTAGTCTAGTAGTAGTCTTTACGAGTAATACTTATAAAATGTACTTGGATATCATATTTTCTTAAACAAAATGTATGGGAGCCAACTGCAAATGTAAGTTTGTTAACTTTATTTTTACAGCTTTTATAGGTATGTTTTTTGGGGATAGGTAGGTTTAAATCGTCAACTATTTTTAACTAACTTCAAAAAAAGGAGGAGGTTCTAAATTCGTCGTAATCCTTTTTTTATGTATTATCCCCGATTTCTCAGACTCCTGGACCGATTTTGAAAATTCTTCTTTTTAAAATTAAATTCAGCGAATCAGTTTAGTTAGTTCGCATAAGTATTTTGATGGGCAACTACGGAACCCTATAACACTGTGCGTGGCCCGACACGCACTTGGCCGGTTTTTTTTAATCATAATGGTGGTAAAATGACAATAGGGAAATTGACTGAAAAAAGTTAATTGTTCCGTCAGTCAAAATTGACGAAACATCGTGTCTTCGATTATAAATTATAATCACAATACATACGTCACACCTTTTTTTAACGTGGTAAAATGATCAAAATGAGTCCTCCCAACCTGGACAGGGCGGGACTGTCAGACTCGTACTGACTAAAATCCACGGTGTCCTTCAATAGCCCTTTATGGTCCGGGGTCACGGTATTGAGATAAGTCCCGCGACCCCGGCAGATTTTGGCCCTCTAGAGGGGGGGCCCGTCAACGTCACTCCTAGGTTTGATTTTTAATAGTTCTGTCGTCACGAGAGCCAATTTGTTGATGCTGTCATCATATCAAAATATCAATGAATAAAAACCAGTTCCACCCAGCTGCGTTATATTATTGATTATGTTAATCTGTAGCAAATCGTTGCCTACTATTTCGCGAATAAAATACGGTGTTTCGTCACGCAATGTTACTTCGCAGGGTTCGACTGCGATTTTTAGGAATCCACACGAAAATCTCGCGATTTATTGTGTTTTTAGTTAATTGTAGTGTTTCAACATGAAAGGCAAGGGTGGTAATCAACAGACCGGTACGCTTTACTATTAATAACATTGTTTGAGATAAACATCTTATTTTTCCATTTTAATAGTAATTGTGGTAAAGAAAGCTCATGTCCATATTTAAACTGTTACTTATTATAATTGCCTGTGAAAAAAAGCTGAGGTTTTTGAATCAGATATTGGGGTGCGTCTTATTTCATATAAAGTTATTTGATATATTTTCATTTCAATAACGTTCACATGATATAATCAACGTGAGATATACCAACGGTTGATATAATTTCTCCACACATAATGTTTGTGTTACTCTAAAACTCATTTTATATAATTTTATTTGATATAACGTTTAATAAAGCGAAAATCATTAAATGTAACGTTTGAAACGTACAATTTTTCAGTTATTTGACCTAGGATGCAAGAGCGAGCGAAGCGAGCTCGGGACTTGGGGCACCCCGACACGGACAGGTTAGGTTCGAAGGGGATGGCGGGGTCTAAAAGACCCCGCCATCCCCTTCGTGTTAGGTTACTTTAAACCCTGTACGCAGAAATAGGAGCCCCGCGAAGCGGGGCTCCGTCCAAGATTCACGGCAGGTGGTACTATTACTAGGTACATCAGTGTTAGATTACTTGCCAGGAAGATAAAAAAATTAGACCAAATAAGTTTTATGTCTTTTGAGCGGTATACAAAACGATTTTATATTCATTGATTGTTATGCTTATAGAAATTAGTCATTATAAAATTATGTCAATCGTTCATTATATTAACAGATCGTTATATCAAATAAAATTATATGTTCAGTTGTTATCTCTTGTAAGTTTTAGAGATTTTGTAGTTATATCATATATTACTTACCCCAGATATTGCTAGCAATCCGCACTGCGCCCACGTGGTGGATTATGGCCCACTTCCTCTCACAGAGAGGAGGTGGGCCAGCAGTGGGAACGTTATAGGCTAATGATGATTGCCAGCTATGAATACTTAAACGAACTAAGACGACTTTCGTTGATGTATTCAGATTTAATTTTGTGTAAAACCGTATCATAACTTAATATTCATTGATTTCGTAGACTGCTCAAAATATTGATAGGTTTATTTTAGGATGAGACCGGTCAAACCGGTACAGACACACTACGGACCGGATTGTGATAGATCATGACGCTGTGCATTTCTTTTTATAGAGAGAATCCCAAATCCATACGGAAAGTTCCGAAGTTATCCTAAACATGCGACGTTGTTTATTTTTAATCTTCCACTTTATTTTTTACTCTTTACTTAAGGGGGATGCTCCAACCAGCCCCCGAAATTCAAATTTTCTTACATTTTTTGCAATTTGCAGCCTGCATATTGCAAAAAACGTAAAAAAAATTGAATTTCGCGGGCTACATCGACGCAATCACCTTAAGTATTTTGTGACGGATGGTAAGCACACAAACGTATCTAATGAAATTTTGTAAACTTATCTATGGGACTATTAACCAAACTTATTCAGTTCTGCTGAGAATTATTTTGTATGGAAATGGAGATGCATATTTTGTTTAACGTGTCAGAATGAGGGCGAATAGAGCAGATGAATAGTTGTACTTAGTCCCTAAGAATCATTAAACATACGAAGCGACCACAACCCAATGTCACGTCGGTATTAACTGTCATATAATTATAGCACAAGCGTCGTAAGGACACTTGGTTATTTACACTACTGACATTGAATTATTACAATCCTACCTCAACCAGATCACGAATGTATTAATATTTAAATATAATGTGGAAGGTAAATATCTTATATCCTTTTCTGGTGAATACCTAGATGTAAAAGAGTGAGTCATTGTGAATACTTAGACTTAATTATGCATGTTTCATCTTGGTTTATTTCCAGTGGTAATCTAGCATCGATTTTTTTTAATTTTGTTTTTGCCTGAGTATTTTAAACACGTTGCGAGACAAGCACAAAATATAAAATGTGTATTATTAGAGCTCTGACTTCCATATATCACATACGCTATCAAACACAACTGTTATTTTATAATTTAATAAATTATTCGTAACTCTCTTTAAAATAATATTTCTAGGGTATGTTATGTTTGGTTTAATCGCTTATAACTTGTACAACGCTTTCAAGACAATCGCTTTTGACTTAACACGGCTAATAATGGAGCTGCACGAAGCAGTTATTTTTATGTGATTTATTTTTCGAACAGACGTAGTTTTTCCTTTGTCTGACTATAGAAACTGTTTAAATATTTCATTACAAAAAGGCAGATTACCGCTCACGTTTCCGCTAATAACTCCGTGTCACGGAACGTCTGATGCGACCTCTGACGGACGAGATTTGTCATTTTAACTAATTACTCCATGAAACCACCGTGTTAGAGACGTAATATAGTGTCTACTATATTACCCTCATTATATTCTGCTCTAATACCATAATTATAGCGGCCTGACATGTAGGCTTATTAGGTTTAATGACATTGGGCGTTTTTCCATTAGACGGCACGGCACCGGCACGGCACCGGCATGGCCCTGCACCGGCACCGGCGCCGGGGTATCGTTTTTCCACTGCGCCGGTTCCTACACCGGCGCCGGTTCCTCAGCATGGTTTTATTTCTTACTAGTTGTGCCCGCGACTTCGTTCGCGCGGATGTCGGAATTTAACCATGTATTTTTTAGTGCGAAGCGACTAATTCTCGCCACGTTTTTCAAGATTCAAGAATATTTGATGTGTTTGATCGCCCTCTGTTGTTCAAAGGCAGTACCATTCAATTGCTACTGGATTAGAGTAATGAATGAAAAATGAATTAATGAAATAAAAAAATATTATGTTGATATAAATAATAAATAAAAATGTTATGTTTCATTTATGTAATTCATTGAATGACACACAAGAACATAATATTGCTTCTAAAAAACAAAATAACATGATCATTAGACTTTCAGAAGTAAAGAGGCTAAATTAACCTTATTACGAGCCATAAACCGAGTCTCACGCCCTCCGCCCCGCGTCCTCCTACACGCCTGCGCACTCACACACGCACACGGCTACAATTCATACACACATTATGCACATTTGCCGGCCGGCACCGACTGGGAAGCTTGCTACCCCGGCGACGGCGACGGCGCCGGCAGGACTCAACGCCGGGCCGACGCCGGCGCCGGTAAGTGGAAAAGCGAGCCATACATTTTCATATATTCTTGCTTCCCCGGCACCGGCGCCGGTGCCGGCGCCGGCTAATTGAAAAACGCCAGGCCAGCAGTCCAGCACCGACTAGGAAGCTTATTACCCCGGCGCCGACGACGGCGCCGGCAGGACTCATCGCCGGGCCGGCGCCGGGCCGGCGCCGGCGCCGGTAAGTGGAAAAGCGAGCCATACATTTTCATACATTCTTGCTTCCCCGGCACCGGCACGGCGCCGGCGCCGTCGCCGGTGCCGGTGCCGTGCCGTCTAATGGAAAAACGCCCATTGGTGTTGTTAACTTGGTAGTTGGTACCTTTATATGGTCATATGTAGATCGATTGACCGTTAAAATTCCGTTGAACACCAATTCCAAAAAACACCCTGTTGTGTTAATTTTGAAGTATTCCAGAGTAACTCCGGGTTTGATCTCTGAGTTTGACTACCTTTAGGTACTATTATATTCTGTGGTTTGACTGAACATTGAAAGAACATTTCCTTTTGCTCATTGTTTTTATTATATTTGAATAAAAAATATATATATGTATAAAGAAAAAAGTGGTCCAGCAAGTACCGGGAACAGGGTCCGGGCTATCAGAGCTCTTGCGACAGGAAAGATGAAGCGCTAGTGATCCAGCTGCCAAACGAAAGCCTCCTCAGATGATGGTCGAGGTTCTTGGCAATAACGCGATTTGCCGACACGACTATCGCACAATGACTGCTATATTCACGTTCCACATGTCAACAACCTCGCGAGCCAGAGCAAGATACTTGAATTGTTTATCAATTTTATTATTCTCTATCTCTATCTTATAAGGTCCATTGGAAAACCGACTTCAACACATAGTAGGGAAAAGGCTAGATTGATGACGATGTCCCTGTTTTCAAAATGTAAATGAGAATAAATAGTGCATTTGAATTCCAAGATAGTCATTCGGCCATTAAAGGCGTGTCTGACAAATATAAATTGCTGATTGCAGAGCTATAGATTAATGTCTTAATGACAAAGGATCATGTTTATTTTTAGGCGTTACCTAAAGATTCTGTGTGACGTCATAATAATATCTAATCTCTATTATTATTTTAGTTCTCAGTATTGTTAGTATTTATTACTTTTGTTTTATTCGGAACACAGAAATTTCTAAGAATTAATAATGAAACCTACTTATTTTCGTCGGTCTTCTGATTGCGTTTACAGGAAAGCCTCAAGATATCAGTAGTTGTTTTAATTAAAAAATATTTTATTATTGATATTGTTTGAATTTTATAAGTCATCGATATAATTTCCAATAAGTTTGAGGTTATCACTGACCTCGAAACAGATTTTGGAAAGAAACGTAAAGTTGAAGGTTTTTCTGCCATATTCAGATGGCGAAATGACGATCATTTCCTGCTAAGGCAAATATATGAGTATTCAAAAGGTGAAATTCCTCAAATTCTATAATGACTTCTTTTCAGTTGAAAGGGTTCTACTAGAATACATATATGGTTAAAGAAACTCACCCCACAAACAACGAAGATAAGCACGAATCCAAGGAAGAACTCGATACCGAAGCCTTGCAGCGGAGTGACGTCAGTTCCAAGTCCGGTGACACCGAGTTTGCCCGCCGGCCGCTCAGGAGTCAGTGCCTTCAGTAGACCAGAGCCGGCTGCGGCGCCAGCGCATTGAGCGATGATGTATAAAACCGCACGCACTGGTTTCACTCGACCGGCTGATGCTAGACCTAGGGTTACCGCTGGGTTGATGTGGCCGCCTGAGATGTGTCCTATCGCCTGTAGGAAAAGAGTAAGTCAGTACTTCTCTTTGAGTAGCGATGAAATAGACAGCTGACCTTCACATCTCAGGAAGTCCGGAAACCAGAAAGAGTGTAGGTAAAGCACTTTTGTACCAATACGGTTATTTTTATGATTTGAATGTCGAAGTATGTAGAAGCAGAAAATAAACAATGCAACATCTCTTAGTAGTCTGTGAATGCAACTGCCAACATTAGCCGGACTTATATGTATGTGAACTACTGAAAATGTTGAAATTCTGTTCATCATTGTCTAGTTTTGTGTTTGCTGTCGTGTCGCTCTTTAGGGGAGGCCTATTAACCACTATAAAAAAGGTCAGGGGGATTGTTCCGGCGAGTGAAAGTGACAGAGCTATACAAGTCGTCTAGCGCCATCTCGTACACTCACTGGAACAAGCCTGGTTTTAAGATGTTGTAATACTCCCCCCCAGACCTATGTCCTGCAGTGGTCTGGTTGGTCTGCAATAGGCTAAATAGATGATGATTATAATTATCTAAGTAGTTTGCGTTATAGTTAAAGAGCTAGTTTTCTGAATGCAAAAGTTTTTAAGAGAGGATCTTATGAAAGCAAAGAGAGGTACTTACTGAAACACTGGCGAAGACTGCGAGACCGAAGGCAAGTGCGATGAGGACGATATCTGGTGCCGCATTAGGGCCTTGCGCGATGTTGATGCAGGCGCCGCAACCGAACAGGTTCAGTAATAAGTTACCTGCATGAAGAAAAAGCTGTTTAGATCTTCAGGATAAAGAAAAGAGGTTGTGTTCTTTCTAGATCTTTCAGGAGTCTAGAAGAAGGACATTATCGTTTATGGGACTGGGAGTCCTAAAAAAAATATTGTAGCCATTTTCCGAGCATTCTGGTGATTATGAAAATTAGTTGATTGCTATACTGCTCTTGTCTTTTACTAATTTTCGAAGGACTTTTATTGTGAAGCCACCATTTGATGTTTTATTGACATTTAATATTTTTGCACCGACGGTGATATCATGTTGTCAATATTTTAAAGTCGTAAAAGTAAGATGACGCAAACCTCCCTCAGAAATTATTATTTCTAGAGTTTTCCTTATTTAGTCCGATGTAATTAGAAATAATCTAGTAATAGCAACGTATCTCATAATAGTAATTATTTTTGCAAGGTGAATCAAATAACAAAGAGCATTGAACTAACCTTCCATTTTCCTCTGACTGTTAGTTTAAAAACAACAACAAGTTCTTGTAAGATGAAAAAAATATGCAATTTTAGGATAGCTATACAGATTTTATCATTTTACAGTACAAGACAATGCGAATCAAAGTTACCTGGTTTATTATGATAATCTTTTTGCGTTCGAAAATGTTTGTTTTATTTTATTGTGTCTTCATAAATATTTATTTCATGAATATCGTAATGTACTTATCAACTCACAGGTTTTTACACATTTATCTACAAAAAGTAAACATTGTACCTACTGTTAAAATCACTAAAGACTAATGTTTTATTATGTGTATAATGTTATTTGTCCCGCCCTTATCCAAAAGTTACGTATAAAATTATGCAGTTTATTCAACGCAGTGTGTGTGAAGTAGCCTTATGCTTCATACCGTCAATCATGCCCAAAAGCGTATCTTTGGATTTTCAATAAATGTTGTTATGTATAACATCCTATGTATCGTGTGACATAACTAAGTAAGGCATGCAGCCTCGTCAAGTGTTCACTGATGTCACTTAGGGCTGTTAGATGACTCCGTTTAAGGTGCTGTTAGTCAATACAATGTGGAATTCTACTTTTCCTTACTTAGATATATATTTTTCATAGAAAAACTTAGACCATTTATACGTGGTTTTGCTATTATGTTTAATTATTATACATATACTTAAAAGTTTTCTACAATGTTTGGAATGCACTTGCAAGATGGACGGCCAAGAATCGATGACGGAAAATACTCATTTCAAAATAATCATGACAGCGAAGCTTGTGTTGTATGATCTCAGATTTGACATTTAATGGAGTAGTTTAATGGTGTGAGCAACCATTATTATTTATGATTTATGTGTCCTAAAAACATCGAGTCCTTCAAGTTCAAACCACTGCATCTCCAAGGAAGCCAGAATCTACAGTGGCGACACTGTGAAGTACCGTAGAATGAATTGAACTACTTGAATACCGTAGAATCACTGTTTTAGATTTACGAACGAAATTAATCAGATAAGAACAGAGGAAAGGTAGAAAGAAAGAATTCCTTCACTTACCAATAAACTCAGCTAGGAGAGCCCTGCTGATTCCGGCTGCCCCACCAGTCAGCTCATCGAGCCCAAGCTTCGCTCCTAGTTCCCCCATGGTTCTATAAACAAAAGAAAAAAATGCTACAGTTTCTTTAAGCCTTAATTACCATTAATCATTATAAGATTAAGCCCAGATGACAGGCGCTTGATGCGTGTTTAACTATCGCGTGCCTACAACGTTCCACATTTTGCAATCTAACTTACTTTAACGTAACTATTGAGTAAGTCTATAAATGGAAATAATGGAAAACATAATTACTTATTCAGCTTACAAAAGAGTTATGACCGTTATAATCTTTAGAACTAGTCAAATTATGATGCCTCATCTATGTAAGTTTATTACAAAAAGCACAGCTTTTTCAAAGGCTACGATATACATCGCTTGTTCCCTAGATCTGATAACATTTACTGTTCGGTGATTAACATTTTTCACTGTTCTGGCTCTCGGCTAGTGGAACAATGGGCGTGATAAAGGGCTGTGGTTGAGTAATAACTTGTAGTCAAGTTTTATAGGGAAATGGTTGGTGATGGACTGACGACCGGACACAAAATTATACTAATTAACTATTATAGGGTGAACGGTCCAGTCGTTGCATGCAGTGATGGTACTGAATGGAACAATTCACAGGAAATTGGGAAAGCGGCGGATACCAGATAAAGCTCGGACACTCGGACCACTGGACTGTGTTGTGGGAAAACTTTACAGAATAGTTTTTAATTATAGTGATTTGTACAGTCATTGTCTCGTTAAATACACTGTTGTTGTTTCCGGACATTTAATGTTGTTTATAAATCTACTGATGGTGTCCGAAAACATTAACAAAAATATAGTTTAGTCACAGCACATATAGTATCAGTTTAAAATGTGTGACTTACAACGAAGAAAACTAATGATAAAGCTGGACTAAGAACTACTTAATTATAAACTTGAGATTTATTGAATTGTCATCTTGGAAAAGTCATCTTGTTAATTTGTGAATCTATTGTCAAGAACATAAAGAAACTGTTGGTTTGCCTTATTGATTTACAATCAAAGATGAATATTTTCTTTGTTTTTTAGTTAAAAATATGACAGGAAGAATGTCTAAGCATCCCCTTTCTTCGAGCCGTACTGCACAGAATCTGTCAGTATTACTCGCTATTTGAGACCTTGACAGTCATCTATAATTCCTTCGGGTGTGCGCTAGTAATCGCAGAGGCCATGCCGTTTACCATGACCGCACCACTAAGTAATTATTTGCCATAAAAGCGTGATGTCGGCTCTTAAAGGGTGTTACGTGTACCTACAGACTACACCTGTACTCGGTCATTTAATGCGTTTGCGCTATCAGTAACCTCAATCAGTAATAAGTATGTTCTCTGTTTCTTGGAAATTAAGTGATTATTTTATGAATATTAATCGTAGGTACTGCACTTCCTTCTGGATGTACTCTGAGATTGATCATTAACGATGTAGCCAGCAGATTATTCTTTGCTTAAACCTAAGTCAGTTATCGTTTTCAGTTATTCAATTTCAATTATTTACTGATGTCTTCATGGCTGTGCCTGTGCCTGGTTGACTGTTTTTCTTACACAAACTGAGAAGACCTTTGAACCAGCTTTATGATGAAAATTAGTATGAGTATCAACTTTTGAACATACTGTTAAGTGATTGAAACATATTGCCGCATGGTGTTTGTGATCAATGCATCCAAAATCGAAGTTCGATCAGTTTATTCTGCTTATTGATTTTCTAGGTTTAGTTTTGCCTGCACCTTTCTCGTTTTATCAAAACTGGTTTATATTTAAGCTTGTCTACACAATAGGTAAGTAGTTTTACAAGAGATGTAACTAGGTAGCCAGTGTTTGCACTAGATTTAGATTTAGCTATCGTGAGTATGTTAATACTTTGTGATAACAAGTGAGTTGCCGCGTCTTCTGTTGGAGTGTGTGACTACCTCATAAGTCGTTGTTAGGCTTATTTATTTGAACAACACTGATAATGATATTGTGGAAGAGTATGTAAGGCATATTCGGACGTTTTGTAGGTGTCAAAATTGTTAAATGTGTTAATTTTTTTTCTGTCATTACTGTTTATTTAGGTAGTTATGTTACCTAGGGCTTGCTGTAAATCGTTCAGACTTTTGGCAAATGTACGTCGCTTATTCTTACAGAAATTGCAAACTCAGAAAATGTAGGTAGAGTCATGTTGAATGACTATGACCTACCTGTGCTGGGACAAATCAATATTTCAACCATTTACCTCGAGTTGATTTTTACGACTCGCTTTGTACCCATAAAATTCCCTGTTACATGTTCCAATTCTACTTTCAATTTACCATCAAAACAATAATGGGGAAAATCAATTGTGGAATGTTTGTGGTATCTCTAAAACCTATGGAAAGAATTCAGTCATAGCCTCATGGTACTTAAAGGTCCTCCTAATACTATTAGTTAACGCTAGTTAGCCCTGTTCCTATTATCGTGTACGCATTTAAATACAAGCGTATCGAATGGAATATATCCATATTCTAATTACCAGAGATTGTGTTTACGCTACGCTGGATCCGCTGACAACTGCGTGCAGGTGTTAATAATTATTTACTATAGCGTCACGCATTGATTACTATGGTAATATTTACTAGGTAATTGTACGAACCATTGTCTGGGATGAACATGGGAGAGCGGTCAAAACTGGAAGCGACAGGAAGAGTCACTATGTCACAATGAAGCCGCATTAGGCAGTCACGGTGGCCAGGTCGCCGAAATTAAGGTAATAAGGTGTGAACTGACCATTCCGTTACACAGGACTTGTCCATACTATTCTCTCACTTAGTACGGATCTACTAAGGATTGCTTCACAACTTTATGCAAGGATGCGGAAGTGACAAGTTTCGTTTGTCACCGTTACTTCTTTTTGGTCGAATTTCCAGGATATCTGTTTTGTCACACGGACGCGTGACAAGCATGCTGTCACCAATGACTTTGGTCACTTTCAAATCACAATGTAAATACCTCATGATTTTGGTCGCGAATTACAATATTCATTTCCGCACTGATGACTGCATAAAAATGGCAACGGATTTATTAAACGTGGTTTGATTGTGGAAGCAGACATATTTTTTAATATCTAGAGTTTGAAGTAGGCATGGTGGATTTATTTAAATGTAATTACTTCCTATTTTTTTTATTAGTATTAAACTGATTTTCTATGGCCACATGTACTTAGTTTTTTAGGTACTGTCTAACTGTTTTGAATATAAATATGTATGTCGCAGTGTCCCAAAGTGCCACATGACCATGTACCCAAATACTAATTTCAGGACGACGATATCAACAATTCCTATCTAATCAACAGATAGTTAAATCCATTGTTAATGTCAAAATATGTACCCACTTAATGGTATGCTACTGGAAGATTTATACAGTCTATATTATTACAATACAGTGGAAACGACCCAAATATTTGTTGGACGTCACAATAAATTGATATAAGATTGGGTATGTAAATGAAAATTTATGTTTTTTCCGTTACTTTGTGAAGGTAAATGATAATGGATGATTTTGGAGTACCTAGGTGCTGTGGCCTTGGACATTCCAGAGCAAGAAACTATCATTATGATAGCATCTAAAATATATTGTAGTGAAACACTGTGATTATAACGACATGACATGTCAACATTTTGTATTGACACAACATTAGCTATTCAAGGTTCAAGGCAGCGTAACTTTCTGCAGCTTTCCAATTAATTTCCTTTGAAGCGACATTAGGGTTGGCAAGCTTTCTTTGTCACGAAACCGTTAGGTAGGGTACATATTTGAATATCGAAGATTAAAATATCTACGCTTAAAAAATCGATGTTCAGAATATCGAAAATTAAAATATCGATTGTAACAAAATATCGAAAAATGTTACATCTACGCTTAAAACGTCGAAGATTAAAATGTCGACTGATTTAAATGTCGAATGATTCAAAATATCGAAAGACGTTATGTCGAAATTCAAAATATCAACGTTTAATACATCTCAGTTCATAATATCTACGTTAAAAATACCTACTAGTTGAAATATCTTGGCGATGGCGATGGCGGGGTCTTTCAGGACCCGCCATCCTCTTCGTATCTGACCTATCAAAGTCGGGGTGCCTTAAGTCCCGGATAAAAAGTCGGACTCGCTTTTTCATCCTTAGTCAAATTGCTGATAACCACCTACCAACGTATGTCGACGGAGCCCCGCGAAGCGGGGCTCCTATTTCTGTTTGCAAGGTTTAAAGTAACCTAACATGAAGAGGATGGCGGGGTCTTTCAGACCCCGCCATCCTCTTCGAACCTAACCTGTCCGAGTCGGGGTGCCCCAAGTCCCGAATTCGCTTCGCTCGCACTTGCGTCCTTAGTCAAATTACTGATTACTACCCAACAAGGTAGCTAGACGGACTTCGGATGCAAGAGCGAGCGAAGCGAGCTCGAAACTTGGGGCACCCCGACTCGGACAGGTTAGGTTCGAAGAGGATGGCGGGGTCTGAAAGACCCCGCCATTCTCTTCGTGTTAGTTTACTTTAAACCTTGCAAACAGAAATAGGAGCCCCGCGAAGCGGGGCTCCGTCAAATTACCTTGTTAGGATATTCGATAATCTGCATTTCGATATTTAGATCTTTCGATGTAACTTTTGTAGACATTTAGATTTTAGATATATTGGACGTAGATCATTTAATCATTCGATATTTTAAACTTTCGATATTTTAATTTTCGATTTTATGGTCATTCGATATTTTCATTTTCGATATTTTGAACATCGATATTTTAAGCGTAGATATTTTAATCTTCGATATTCAAATATGTACCCCGTTAGGTAAATATCCACGAAGAGTATTTAGATAGCTATAATAAGGTTCAATGCTCAACATTATCAAACAAAAGAACTTAATTATGTTTTCTTCTTCTCTGTCTTGTCTCTTAAGGGCTTCACACACAGCAGCTATAATTTAAAGATGTATATTATAGCACGATACATCTCGTTATATCTTTCCATACAAACCGTCAGGAGACCACACACGACAGCTATAATATATATTTTTACATCTTCGAATCTCTATGGAAAGTAATGTAATGAGATGTATCGTGCTATTTTAATATACCTACCTACATCTTTACATTACAGCTGTGTGAAGCCCTTTACTTTTTCTAAAGCTTTAAAATGTCATAGGTCCTCTGAGCTCTGTAGCAAAATTGAATGAAGTCATAAATTGACAGTGGTCTAGGCATGATCGCGTTACAGACAAACAAACTTCTTTTGCATGTATAATATTAATTAGAACAAAGAATTATTTTGTTTTACATCAAACAACGGGGAAAACAAGCAAGTGATAAAATTATTGCTGGAAAACGGCGCTGGAAATGAATGAGGTCATGGTAAGCGGGTGGAATGTGATACTTTATATATATTTAAGATAAGTATTATTTATGTATGTCATTGTTTGATAATTATATGCGTTGATATTCACACTGTTTTTCTCTATATCATAGGAATATGATTCAGGAGGATTTTTTCCGTTTATATTTGAAAAATATAAAGATGTTCTATTTATTTATTTTATATTTACGATTAACAGCGGATTCGATTTAAAAAGCAAACATACTGATATGATAGCCACTGAAATCAAATATCTAACAAAAAATTGGGTGTGGCAAACAATTTTTTATCTGACAAGTTAAGTGCTTTACACCATATTTACCTCAAAAATTAATCCATTCAAATAGGTACTTATAATCGTTATCATCAAGTTAACAGTATCGAGAACCTTTACCTAAATATCAAATTATAATATACTATAATTAATGTTTGTGTAAAAACACTAGTAGAGTTAATTTAGTAAAAAGGCGCAGTTTTCAGGAAAAAACTCAGATATATTTCATTTACAATAACAAATGAATAAATAAATAAACAATGAATTCCTGACACAGTGTGTTGTGTCAGGAATTCATTGTTTTATTTTTGATGTCCGGTATTCTATACTTTTAGATTATACTAGCTGGGCCCGCGACTTCGTTCGCGTGGATGTTGGAACTCAACAATGTATTTTTTATTAAAATAAAAGTCTGGAATAAAAACCCTGGCTCTAGTTACTCCTTATTACATCAGCTAGGCTAGCTAGGTACCTGCCAATACAAGTCCCGTCAAAATCGGCCCAGCCATTTCAGAGATTAGCCATTACAAATAAACAGACAGAAAGACAGACAGACAAAAATGGTATTTTGGTGTATGTACCCGTATTCGTATGCATGTTGATTATTTATATGTATAGAAGACGTATAGATATTTATATAGATATTAGATATAGCTGTTGCCTTGGTATTGCACTTTTGTATGAAACAGCTGATAATTTTTAATAGACGGTAAATGAAAACATCATTAGGAAAGAAGCTTGGACTAAAATAAGTCCAAAGCCACATGAGAGGCTTGTGGGTTTTCTAGAGACGACTTTAGGCCGCATCATAACCCGAAAAAAAAAGACGCTACTAAATTGTCTATGTACGACTGTATATTTACGTTTCGGAGTATTGTATATAAAAAAACTGGTAACCGTTTATGTATTGTTGTGTTTTACACCCTTTATTATAATAGTAGAAGCTAAAAGCTTTCCCTTGTAGGTATGTCTTTATATCAAGACTTCAAATTTTTTTTTTCCTAGGAAGTGCCTTGTGTAACATGAGCTCATCCAAACATATAAATATGCATTACAGTGCATAAATAATTACTTTGACCACATTGTTGGTTATATCACATAGTAAATAAGCCAAGCCACCATTTGCAATGGTTGCAAACTAATTAATTAGTTATGGTACCTCATTGTAATTTCACTCAGCTTCATAATATTACAGTGTTTAGTAAGTAAGGCCACATTACCGCCGTGTGTCTACTTATTCAAATCGTGTATAGAATTTGATTTGTTTTAAAAGCAGATCATTGATATTCTCGATACGATTTCTTAAGAATGGGCATACCTTACAGTGGCGTACGTATTTTGTGGGGCTATACAATATGGCTTTAGGTATATCTATTTAGCGATAATAGTTGGCGAGAATTTTTAGGTACCCCTGTGTTCACGCATGACTGTCCCTCACATCTTCTTCAAGATATTTATGCGCAAAGTTAATTAGTATTAGTTGTAGCTATTAGAATTATATCAGGCGTTAAACATTGATTGTTCAATTTCACATGTCATGCTCACTGACAAAATTATACTGGATCACTACGCACTGCTGAGAAAGTTTTATTCAATAAATTCCTCAAGAAGCCCTTATCAATTTTATACATGGTCCTTCGAGCCGGATACCAAAGGATTACCAGCAGAAGAGGAATAATTAAGAATATTATCTGCAATTATAATTAAAGAAATCATCACCGAGCACCGGAGTGACGAGGTCAAAGTGCGACACGAGTTTTGGGAAGGAAAAAGTGGCTTGGACATTAGTGTTTTAATATCAAAAACGGACAGTGTTCAGCATTTATATAATATTTATTAATTTCCACCCAGCACTCAATAAATTGGTATATAATATTCAGGTAATATAATATAAAACTTTCATCAATTAGGTACTTAGGAATCATAAGGTTAGTAACGTGTTTTTATATTTTTATTTATAAAGCTATTATTTTAAATTTATTTACAAGCATTAAATACACTTAATTAGGTTAATTTTCATTTGTATTCTCAATATAGTTAGCCAGTACTTATAAATAAAATACAGTACAGTAGCATTAGTTTTATGTTACATTATTTAGCTAGCTATTCAGTTATTTTAAATACAATTGTTATTAATTAACACCCTTTAGTGTTTGCATTGTAAATCTTTGTAGATATTATCAATTTAACAGTTACATTATTTTTTAATTATTCATATACCTTATATTCCTACCTACAGCAGTTCATTATTAAATTAGTAGTGATACAATTTAAATCAAACTTATATCTAGTTATTAATTAACGCATTAACGCCAATTGTTATTATAATCTCTTTACGATTAGTTTTTGTTATAAATAATTATTGTTACATTGTTTTTTTAACATTTTTACTGTATAATTTCAGGGTCAACGACACCCACCTTCAAAATGACTGATATTAAGGAGCTTAAAAAGAAGCGTAGCAGTTATAAGGGAAGATTAACAGTATTCGGAACGTACTTAAGTGTTTTAAAAGATACTGAGTTATCCCCCTGTCAGGTAATGGAGTTACAGTTGCGTGTCGATAAATTGGAAAATTTGTACGACGATTTTAATGACATTCAATTAAAAATAGAATGCCTTTGTGACAACATTGACGCTGAAGCTCTCGAGAGAACCTCGATTGACTCGCAATATTATGGTTTGATGGCTCAAGCCAAAATTATGATTAGTAATCATTCAAAATCGGAACAAGATGATATTAAATCTAGTCACAGTAGTTATAAGCGTCAATTCGTCAAATTACCAACCATCAAATTACCAAAATTCTCGGGATCTTACGATACCTGGCTCGAGTTTCATGACACATTTTCTAGTCTCATTCACAGCAATGATGAAATAGACGAGGTAAATAAGTTTCATTACCTGAGATCGTCATTGGAAGGATCTGCTGCTATTCTAATTAATTTAATTGAGTTTTCTGCTCAAAACTACAATGAAGCATGGGAACTTCTTTGTGAGAGATTCGATAACAAACGGTTATTAATCGAAAATCACGTCACGGCGCTGTTCAACATCGAATCGATCACAAAGGAGTCCTCAACTGGATTAAAGTCTATTATCGACAATGTCAACAAAAGTATTAGAGCACTAAAAACATTAGGCGAACCTATTCATAATTGGGACACTTTATTAATTTATATAATTCGTCAAAAATTTGACAGCAAAACATTTAGAGAATGGGAGGAACACAAAGGGCATTTAGATAAATCTAAGCGAATCACACTTCAGCACTTAATCGAATTCATACAAAATCGTGCTGATTTCATGGAAACACTGGAGAAATCACGTCATTCTACAACTAATTTAAAGAATAATTTCAAACTTAAAGCTATGATTTCAACTGAAAACACTGATTCAAATAGTACTTCATCATCACAAAGTTGTCCAAAATGTAATGGCGATCACTATCTTAATTCTTGTCCAGAGTTTCTAGCACTGAATGTCAACGATAGAATGTCAATACTGCCTCGTTTTAAAGTTTGTTATAACTGCTTTCGTCACGGTCACTATCCCAATAATTGTAAGAAATCCGGTTGCAACATCTGTAAGCGCAAACACCACACGCTAATTCATAACACAGATTTCAAATCGAAACCGGTTTCAAGTCAATCAGCTGACGGGATGACCGATAACGATAAGGTCGAGGCATCTTCCACCGCGGACAATAATATTCACGTTGCGCTCTCAGCTAATGTCACAGCGCATTCGCATGCAAGCAGCGCAGGCGACATCTTGTTGTCCACTGCATTAATTAGGTGCTATGATGCCAATAATAAAGAGCATATTGCACGCGCCCTTCTTGATTCAGCCAGTTCATCAAGTTTAATGACAGAACGATTATTCAAAAAGTTAAATCTTCCGTATTCAAAAACTAACAAGTCCATTCAAGGAATTAATAATTCTTTCTCACGGGTGAATCAAATGTGTCGAGTTCACATACAGTCCCTGAATGAAGCTTACACGAACGATTTAACATGTTTTGTCTTGCCCACAATCACAGATAACGTTCCCACTAGGCAGGTACACGTTAACGTTCCGCCAAATATTCAGTTAGCTGATCCGTATTTCCATACACCCGCACCAATTGATATACTTCTAGGTGCTGACGTATTTTGGAATTTATTACAATCAGATAAAATTATATTAGGCGATGAGAAACCAACACTTCAACAAACTAGACTTGGTTGGCTAGTTTGTGGCCCAATTAACGGCGGCTATCATCATATTAGGTCTCACTCATCAGCCATAAAATGTAATTTCACTCATTTAAAAACTAATTTTAAAAATTCTTCAAGTTCTCGTGAGTTAGATGTTACTCAAAACCAAAAGATGCGTTTTTCGCAACTCGAAAAAGCGTGTCGAAAATCATCTACTTACTTAATTAAAAACAGTGTGAAAACCACTTTATAATAAAAATACAACACATTTATCAGCTGGTCGGTCTAACGGTAAAACACAATTTGACCAATCGTCAGGTAGTCGGGGTAATTCATTCCGTCACGCGAAACGATGTTTTCTGTCACTTGAGCGCAGAAATCTTAAAATACCCTCACTTGACAAAATGTAGGATTGTACGTCTGAGTACATTTCCATAGATCATAATAATATGTCGGAATGTGTTATTGTTAACAACCAGAAATCATGTTTTGTTCCTCATTAATAAATTTAACCAAATATGATGATCTTTACATTTACATTCATTTAAAGGACTGATCGACTTTGTTCGGTCATCTTATTTCATGATTTCACTGCGTTCTATTTTTTATTTTGTTTTACTTTATCATTTTATTATGTAACGCATGTTATGACGTTTCACATAATGATACTTACGTTAAGTTCTAAGTAACAACAAGATGATTTTTATTATTATTCAGTATTGTTGTTGTATTGTATTGTCATTCAAAATTAACTTATTCGAACGACTTATTAACTTTTATTAAACACCCTTGATTCATTTATAAACATTATTATTACATTTCAGTAAAATCATTATTAAAATTAAATGTGTTTCTCGATAAAACTAAAGTTATTCGTGTCAGTGGTAGACCACATTTCAGAGTTTCGTTCGACATGAAATAACATAAATTAATTATTATCATACAGTCCACTTATAAGCTTACATACTTAGCTATCATTTTCTCAATTATTAGGTTATTAACATTTCTTAATATTAAAATAATTATTATTAAATAAAATAACAGACATATACTGGCCTCTTGGTGGTCGTAATAACCAGAGCTTGTAATCGTCAATATGTCAGCTACTTAAGGAACAAACAGTTGTTCCCCATATGGGTAATCCACAATTGAGCAGACTCTCACCAGCTGACCTACCTTTCCAATACGTAGCAGTTGACTACAAATATTCTATAATCTCGGCTAGTCGTCATGGTTGTGAATGTAGATTGGTAAAGGTATTTTCATGTGCTTTAACACTAAGGCCATTTATTTGATTTAAAGTTGGTTGGTGATTTGACGAGTAGTAATTATTTACAGGCATTACGTCGGTTTATGTCTCGGAGAGTAAACCTCTCAACATTTATTATAATATTATTTTTGCAATGAACTTGCAAATTTTTTGTTGTCCAACTGTGACTCCTTAACTGAAAGTTCCTTCTTTATTTTAGCCTAATCTCCACAATTCAGTTGTCATTAGGAGGCGGGTGTCCAATTGACCAATTTTCTAATGAGTGTTGGGAAATTGTTATTCGACGTATTAGGAGCTTAACTCCGAGTTATTTTAGATTTAAGGTATTTTAATTAAATTTTCAGCCACTTACACCTTTACCGTCGAATGCTGAAAACCTTTTGCCTCTCACTCCAGGTCACTTTAACTAGAGGGCTATTAACGTCTCTTAGGCGAAGTACATAATATTATGAGATATTACTCTGACCATCACTTCAAGCTCCATCAACATGTCGACAAGTTACGACATAATTTTTATCAAATGGGACAAGGACTGTCTCCAGCAGCGATTCAAGTGGCGCACTGGCCAGGGACTACTTAAACCTGAACTCCCTCGTTATAATAAGGGACGATAACCTGCCGCCTTCGGAGAAGATTAGTTGTGTTATTGCTCTTCATCCTGGCACTGACAGCATGATGGCAGATCTCCGCAGTTGAGACGTCAAGAGGAGCTATTAGGAGACCTTTGCAAGGATTTGTTCGTAACTGGAAGCAGCTGGTTGAAAGGCGAGCTTTCAACGGCCGGGGGCATGTTCACGCATGACTGTCCCTCACATCTTCTTCAAGATATTTATGCGCAAAGTTAATTAGTATTAGTTGTAGCTATTAGAATTATATCAGGCGTTAAACATTGATTGTTCAATTTCACATGTCATGCTCACTGACAAAATTATACTGGATCACTACGCACTGCTGAGAAAGTTTTATTCAATAAATTCCTCAAGAAGCCCTTATCAATTTTATACACCCTGTTTATAATTCTAAGTTCGTATCTATTATCGTCCAAAACGATCGTGCATCATTCAAATGATCGTCGTTCATAAGTTAACCAAAGTTTAACGACTTTAACTTAGCTATTGTCGGTAGTCGTAAAAGTTTCTGAGCTTCAGAACTGAAATAAATGTTACAGTGGCCTATTGGTTTTGTTTTTATTTGTTCAAGGTTTTATACGCCAACCAGTCTTCCCACTATGATATACCTTACTGCAGGGAGACAGGGAGTACGCATTTAAGTAGGTACTTAGCCGCTGTAGACACTGTACCTATGGCGAGTAGTGGGTAGCTCGCCGTCCGATCAAGGACAAAGCTCGAGTCGATAGCACGTCGTATTCCACGCGCTCCCCAAGGCAACTGTCGGGGCATCCATAGGGAAAAATGCCTAACATAACACGTGTGGAGCCGCGGTCTGCTAGTGTCAGTAAAAAATCGAATTCTCAGCTTTACGAGTCCCGAATAACTCAAAGTTGGTTAACCATACAAAAAACGGAATATTTTTACAAGACGTAAGAACAGTTGTGGCGTGGTAATGTCAAGCGCATATCACCCAGACACCATCGAGATGAATATCATAACAGCTAGGTTTTTGACAAGCACAGTTAAAAAAACCGCCATCCAGGCGTTAAATATGTTCCTTACTCAAACAAGGTTCATCGACCTACGATGCAATGTACAAATTCCTGATATGTGACCGAGTGAAGATATAGAAAGATTCTACTTTTTACACATTGGTACATACAAAACGAGCTTTCTATTCTAACTAATATATCTTTTAAATAACTGTTTTCTAATTGGTGGGTACCTACTTTTGAATTCGCAAAATTGGTCAAAATCTGATGTTTCAGCTTTTTTAGTTGATTGGCTTTATTATTATGTTTAAAATCATAATTGAGGAATAAGAAATTATTAAATAATTTGACAATAAACTTCATTTACTGGAATAAATTACTATCAAAAAAGTCACACCTACTTATTTCAATCAGCTTGTAAGAATCAATGGAAAAAAAAAAATCACAATTCAGAATATAGAAATATCTAATTTAAAATAATACTGTTGTCATTTAGGATAGTCTATGGTTGTGCCATCAAATGCATGCGGTTGTAATGCACAATTTTACGATTTGTTACAAAAACGATACTGACCCCGAGTGTCGACAACAGGCTTGCCAAGATCGTAAATTTTAAATTTATTATTTGTTTGTTTGTATTAATCACACACTCAAATAAACAATGCACTTGAAAATAGTTTTAGTTTAGTGACTCAAGGATTTACACAGACCACTTTAATTAAAAAAAAAAAAGATAAGACTGAGAAACTTCACTTTTTTTTTTAAACCATCTACTTAAGATACTGATGGTGCTTAAGGCAACTGCTACATAAACAATGTTATTTATTTTGATTAAAACCTATATAAATAGAATAACCATTGATATCATATCTAGATTATTGTAATCTTTACTACTTCCAGAAAAACAACAGTTCTAAAAGCATTTTTATAGAGATTACTCAGTTCGATAATGAGATGATGTTGGTCTTATCTTGATACACTTTTCCCAAAGATTTACGTCATGGTTGAGTATACAATATCATTATCAAAGTCTTATCACAATGGAGTTTGTTTATAGTTTATACTTAGAAGTTATTTTAAGCCTTTTGACGTAGCGCCTTCACACCTTTATTTATTACTGGATAAACGTAAATTCTTGATTGTAATTTTTCCCAGTGATAAAATAATTAACGCGTTATAAGCTATAGCTGGCATACAGGGACACATTGCTTACACTATGATAAATCAAAATGGCATAACGCTACGAAAGCTTTGGAATCTTAATTGGCCCAAAATTCTAATTAGCATTCCTTTTTGCTTTCTTTATTGTTTTAGTTTGAGTTTATTCTTTGTTATAAAATAATATTTAATATCATGGCCATGGTAAGGAATTCAATGTTAGTACACAATGACTATTTCGTCCCAGAGGATTTAGTGTTGTTGGCAGTTCGCAATGAGCAGCCTTCGAGCATCCATAATAGTCTTTGGCGCAGTCACAGCGGCCTTTACCCGCATGCAATCATTACCAGAACCACTTAATTACCTATTCAAAACATGGTTCTATTATAATGAGAAAAACCCGCGTAAATGGTAAAAAGACTTCTATGACACACACAGGATACAAAACATTACAACAAAGGAAATAATCGTATTTTTTTTAATGATTAGTGAGAAAAGGCACGCTGTAATAACTAATGAATGGAAAATATTATCTGCATAGTCTACTAGTAATCGTTTACATGAATCATTAGAATGATAAATATTTAAATTACTTTATAAGTAATAGGAAGGTAGATTTTAATATAGATACCTGTCAGGTGACCGTGATAGACGTGGTCTGGTCGCGTCATCTTATTTCAAAGAACGACCACGCATGGAAGCTTATATTACGTATCTTATGGCTCTATCAAGATGAATGTTACTATATGTAAAGTTCCTTAGAAATGATATTGTGGTCGTTTGGACCACAAAGTAGTTTGACTAATCTTAGTGATCAACGCTAACCCGGCCAGGCCCGTCCCCGGTTTGCTAACCCATCTTCGCCTACGAGGACAATAATCCTCTTCCCCCAATTGCCTTACAACTGAGGCGTGGGTGAGCATAAACGGTCCAGGTCATATTCTTTTTATACCCAGATGAATAGAAACAGTGCTACTTAACGAATTTGACAAAACGTGGCTGTAACTCATAGCCCACATTCGGACACAATTGTTTGATTGATCTAGTTTGAGGTCAAAATTGCTCAAGCCTTGTAGACATGGATTTATTTAGTTCACTTTAGCATGAATGGTTTTGTTGGAGAGATGATCATTTGATGATCTCAAGCAAAAGCCACAGCAACATTATCATGAAGGCTTTTTTATACCAGTCCTGTGGCTTCCTGAATTTTGGACTTGGTATCTCCATCCAATTTCTGTATCTAATGTTGTTTCTCCATATACATTAGATGTGTTTTAAATAATACTTTCTCTTTGTTTGTAATCTGAATTTCCCCACCGTACACTGCGTCATCGATTACAGATGGGGATTTTTATTTGGTTCTTTCCACGGTTATATTTCGCGAACTATGTCTAGTAAGCTTTCATAATTGGCGCTGCCAAAAACCCAGCGATTAGCGTGAGTCATCTTTAGTGCCCCTAGGTACCTAATAAGAATTAATTTATTGACTGTTACCTGGGAGTAATTAATATAATTCCATTATGAAGACGCAGGGGACACTCCTAGCTATTGAGTTTGAACATAGTGTGATGTAGTAATGGATTCAAACGCCACAAATGGCAATGAGGTAATCGTTGGCTTCCCTCGGGGGAGGCGCCGAGGCGCGCCTGTTAACGTGACTGCCCGCTGACACCGCACACTGGTATTCTAATATTCTAGGAAGGTTGTAATATTTTATTGTTACTTACGCTATTATGATAACTCAGGAAGGTGGGGCTTTGTCTAGGTTTGCGTAATGTTCTGCCAGTCTAAACTTTAATAAAGGCGGTGTCATAGCAATATTGGTTTTACCCATATAGTTTTTAGCACAACTTTCAGCATAAAACTTAAAAAAAAATCGGATCGATTTCCTTGCGTTTTACCAAATAAAAATTCGATGTTGCATAATTTATTCTTTATAGCTAAGCTATTCCTTCATCTGAGAGCTAAGCATGTCATTTGAACGGTGATTTCGAACCCTAAAATATCTTTAGAAAATGTAAATAAATGATAATATCCGGTTGTTGGTTTCCGGGTGGTTTTTTAAGGATTTGACAGTGACACTGGTTGGTACGAATCGCCGCCCTACCACCTACTACAGGGCCGCCGTTCTTATTAATGTCCCCGAAACGTTTGTTTTACAAGTTTTCCTCAAGTTTATGAGTATTTTTAGCGATCGTTTTTTTTTCTGAACCGTTTTTTATGAACTTGTACCGATTTCCCCGCCAAATTACGGGCCGATTTTAAAAATTATACGTATATGGTCAGGGTCTCATTGGGGAAACGTGTAACCCTGAATTTTTGATATTATGTTGTCCGATTATTCAAAGGACCATTTCGAAAATTCATCTTTTTTTCCCTTTTCAAATATTTTTTAATAAACAAAAGTCAATTAAGTTTTAAATGGCGTTTCAAAGCCAGAACGTATAGTTAATTACTAAGTCTGAACATAGTCTTGAAGCAGGACGAAAGGGTCTTTGTATGTAATTTGATTCTTCATGCATCGTTGGTAGCCTTCCTAATTGACACATACCTTTACCTTCGGAAGGTGGGAAGTTAATTAGCCAACTATGTCACACAAAAATTATGCTGTTTTTAAGATATATCTGGACAGTGAATTTTAAATTTGTTTTCATCAATATTGACCGCATCAGTTTTCCTTCACCAATATGCAATTAATATAGCAAAAGTTTAAGGGCATTTATTTTAGGTGGCAAGGTCTGAACTTTATGAAATGTCTTTTACGGCTTGATGACCTACAATTACATCAAAGGAGGTTGAGTTGAGAATCTGGACCTCAAATGACCCTCATTGTTTAATTTCCTCAATGTGTGGTCATAATATTTTACGTCCTACACGACTTCTCATCCCACTAAAGTATTCAGGACCATGAATAAGATAAGTGACGTAACTGATTAAGTTTGTCATAATAATCTTTTCTACTTATGCAAGGTCCTTCATCATTTATGGACCCGAGGGTCTACTTGACCATATTTGTTTTCTGTATTTTTTTTTTGGTTAACTGGATCCACGTTCAAACTTGAGAAAAGAATTCTGCTAAGTACAATAGAGTCGAACGCAAAAATTGGTTAGTCAAAATATAACTAAGTACTAATCCAATCCAATTAAAGGTTTCTAAGTCTGAATATAATGGGGTGCTATGACAGGAAACCTCCACGTGCGCCCGTGGACTGGAGTTCCCTCTCGGATACGTCCAGGGGGAAGACCAGTTTTTCGGGCCGGTGCACCCTGGGATGCGGGCAAAAACTCTTCCTTGGGCACTGTGTGCCCAAGTGGTCTCTTTGCCCGTATGCAAATAGCCTGTCGTGTGGATGCTCCAACGCGTGTCCCTCTGATCAGCAGAGGGCACAGCGGCGGAGCGGGCTTGCGGACGGTGAGTGATGGGTAGCTCGCCGTCCGACCAAGGACCAAGCCCGGGTCGGTGGCGCGTCGTGTTTCGCGCCAAATGCCTGCTGGGGTCGCGGGTTTTTTCTTAACCCAGGTTACCGTGGCCCCGGAACATAAAGGGCATAGGAAGGAACACGGGTGGATTTTAGTCAGTAAGAGTCTGACAGTCCCTTCCGCCCCACCCAGGGCGGGAGGACTCATTTGATGATTTTACCACATAGAAAACAAAAAAAAAAAAAAAAAGTCTGAATATAATATATAAATATTATATTCAGACTTAGAAACCTTAGCGAAATCTGAAATCACAATTAAACTAAAGTAAAACTCAACTAAACCTCATTCCGTGATTGTTGTTATGTATAATTGAACTGCTTAAAGGAAGTATTTATTTATCTGTAGTAACGAAAAAGCTTAGTAGCTATTTAATAATATTAAGTACCTATAGGAAAAGATACGCATGTCAAGATATTATTTTTCAGGAAAGATTTAAATCAGGAAAATTAGCAGTCTTTAAAAAAAAAAGTGGACGCACCTGCTTAATTAACATTGTTACTCTATCTGTTTTTTTTTCAATACATTTTTTATTACGTATTGAATTACGTATCACAAATATTTTATTTATTTAGGTAATTACGATATG